>AYEL01074500.1:0-19200 GCA_000484575.1 Olivierus martensii | reverse complement strand
ATTAATTGAAGTTTGTATCGGAAGTGGAGGTATTAGAATTTAAGTAGTATTTAAGGTTTGTTTCTTGTGGATTGAATTGGATTAAATAAGTTTTGTGGTTTATTTCATTGTGCTTTATTAGAGTTTAAATAAAGCTTTTATTAACACTTTTGTAAGTGTTTTGAGTCAAATAAATTTATATTTTCTTATTATCTAACTTGTTTGAGAATTTCCTTAAGTTATTAGTGTAAGTTCTAACATCGTTTTTTTGTTGTTCGTTTTACTGCTAACACTTAATCGGCACTTTCAGTGTAAGTTCCGATATTTAGTTTTGTTTCGTCAGTTAGACGTTACATTGTGCTAAATTGTTTTTGTAATTATTTAGTATTAAGTTAGAACTTAGAAAAAGACTTGAGCTCAGGCAGAACTCTGGAATTTGCAGTCTCTCTAACCGTTAGGCTTAGTTAGAATTAATTTTATTCCATTCGTTCTAATCTGCGACTTTGCAACACTACCTTTAACTGCTTCTTCACTTTATTAATAGTCTTTACAGTTCACTCATTAATATTCATTAGTCTGGCACTGATGCAGCATTTTTGTTGCACTCTAACCTTGTCACCGCATTTAGTTTTTTCTCCAATGATATCATGTTTCTAGCCTTTTTGGCTTGTTTATCACTGCCAACTAGTTTTCCTAAATGTTTGGAGCACATGATGATGAAAAATAATAAAAACAAAACTAATGCCAGATTGTATTTAAGAAAAATGAACCTGAAATGCACATGAACATGAAATAACATTAAGACATACTTTAGGTATAGAAATGCAGACTGATTGATTCCATTCTTATTGAAAGCTATGTACTATATAAGTAGAAATTGCAAGTTTGTTTTTCTCTAGAAATCACAATCTAAGTGACTTAAACAGAAAACACAATCTCACACATATCCAAAACCAACATTGGACCTTCCTTTTCCTTCTCCTTCTCCTTTCCCAATGTGAAAATTCTCATCATTCTTTAAAGTACAAAACAGGACATCTACAAAATTGTTAATTTGCAATGAAAAATAATAATAATAATAATAATAAACAGATTAATTTCTATTTATGAAATATTTTTTATTTGTCTAAAATTACATGAATTTTACAATTTAAAGATATACAGGTAAAATTCCATTATAATGAATACTATTATAATGAAATTTTTGATATAACAAATTTATAATGAAGCTGTAACATATGATATTCATACAGTACAGTATTGTAATGGTAAATTTTAGTAAAATGAAAAAAATATGAAATTCTGTTTTAACGAAATATCAGTTATAACAAAATGAGGCAATGGTCCTACAGATTTCATTATAACAGAATTTTACCTGTATTTTGATATTAAATATTTTTTATACTAAAAATATAATATTAAAGTTCTTTCTCTCACTTTATTTTACTTAGGAATTTGGTATCATTATAATTTGGTTGACATAACTGGCCTTTGAGATAGGTCCATCAGAGTGTGCGTGAAACTTGAAGAGGAGGTTTTCTGATCAAGACGTGGTCGGCACATATGGACAAAAAGAAGCCTGGGATCAAAAGGCCCCGTATGGATAACCCTCCTAGTAAGACATGTCATATATGCGAAGACAAAGTTATTTATACAAATTGGATGTGGAAACACTGAATGGAAACTAATGGAGAAGTTCTATAAAAATGAATTTTATTTCAAAGGTATTGTACAAAACCGAAGTGTCATCTAGTTGTTTAAGGGAGGCATTACACGTATGATGCACAAAAAAGAAGTAATTTCAGTTTCTCATATATACTAAAAAATTGCTTATTCACAAATTCAGACTTTAGTATAGGTGGTTTTGAATTTTTTTGTTTATATTTTTTAATGAAATCTAATTTAAATATTTAATTTTACATTTATTAATCTTTTGTTAGGTTTATCAGGTTCTCTTATTAAATTTTAATTAAATAATTCATAATTTTTATTCAAACATGTAATGTAATAATAAAAGTTTTATCATCAGTTTTTGTTAATCAGAAACTGAGAGAGAATCAATCAATGGAGTAAAACAGATATGATTATATTGCTATTAATGCTATTATTTAATACTCTGAATGTAAAAGTTAACATTTTATGTTTATTCAAAATAAGTGCAATAAAATTATAACTTCTTTATATCTAGTATAAAATTAAAATATATTTCTTATCTTGTTCTGATCTTGTTAAATTTAAATTATGTGGAAGATAATTATTTTAATTATCTTTCTGAAGCCATTGTTTTTATTAAATGAGCATTCTTCTCTAAAAATTTGTCTTAATCATTTTAATCAATTATATTAATGAAAATTCTGAAATTTAATGTATTAATTATAAAAAAAATTTGCGTAATTTTTTATATATTTGTGTGTTTGTGCAAGCCAAGCTGAAGACTTGATTCAGAGATAATATAACATCAAAAAATTAATGCCTCCCGGTAAGTTTTCTCAACTGAGTTGGCTCGTCTCATTCTATGAACTCGGGTTTGTTTTATTTTTGTTTTAAATCTAGTATAGTGAATTTATTATTGATCAGTTTTGCTATTTATAAATATATATATACTTGTTCAAATGATATTTAATTGGACATGATTCTGATATATTGTTTTTAATAAATTATTAGGAAATTTTTTTTCAATTATTAATAGTTTTTTTAAAACAAATGATCTTATGATGTATACTGTATTATGTTATAAACAACTATTGTATTTTTTAGATAGTGTTGCTAGACAATTAATTATTACAAGAATTTTTTTAAATTCAAAGGATTTGAGACAAGTCAACCAAACAATAGATAAAGCTACCAAATATTGATCTGCAAATGTTTTCATTGTCTAGCGGTTCTCTTTATTATAGGGAAATAATTATCATTCCATTAAAAATTTTTAAACTTTAAACAAATTTTGAAATAAGTAACTCAGTTTTTATAGTTACTTCTCTATTTGGTGTTTTCACTTAAAATAATAATTAACAAAAATTAACAATTTTTTTTTAAGATTAAATATAATAAAATGTTTATGCTATTTAAAATATTAATATTTAGTTTAGAGTGTTATAAAATAGAGGTAAGTAATTTTTATTCCAATTCTTGTGTATAACAGAATTTTTTTTAAGATAGAAACTTTATAGTTTATCAAATATCAAAATTTGATTTATGAAAAGTATAATTCTATAAATGCAGTTTTCCTTACTAAAAGATAGTTTATATTTTTTCAAAGATATGTTATTCAAATATAATATAATTATATTTGAATAACAGTTATAAAATATATAATGTATATACTGTCAAAGCCCGATAAGTCGTCACCCTTGCTGACCTCTAAGCAATTTGGCGGAACAGATCTTCCTTATGTTAATGGAATGGCAAACCTCGATAAGACACCATCCGCCAATAGAAACTTCTGAACAAATATTCTTTTTGGTATTATATTTGTCCTCGTTAATCCACCAAGGGCATGTAAGGTGACTCTCATCCCGAAATTTATCAATACTATACATGTTAAAAACTCTCTGGATTCATTTGTAATTAGGGGGTAGGAAAGATGGAGTTAACATTTAATCATGTGTCTTCTTAAGCCTGGTTCACACCTAAGTTGTAGAAAATTTAAGATTGTAAGAACCAAATCATTTTAATAATGACTTGTCACATGATGCGAAGTCTTGTTAATGTTTCATCAAGCCACAACAGCTGCAAAAGGCTCCTCTGTTATTTGAAATGCGCCAGTCATCTGTTGCTGTAGGTGAAGTCATCATGTCTATTTGCTTTCCAAAAACTTTCTCACTCTTTTCTATATAATAATGTACATATACTATATTGTAAAGCAGCAGTTCTTAAACTTATGTGGTCCGAGGACCTCTCTTGAACAACTTTTTTTTGCGGACCCCATCTAACTTATGTGGTCCGAGGACCTCTCTTGAACAACTTTTTTTTGCGAACCCCATCTCAACCCTAGGCATTTTACGTCGTTCTTGAGACTTAATTTCTGGCTCAATAATCTCATAGGCACTTCATTATAATAAATATTGGTAAAAATGTATCGCTGGTTATTTTAATTAATGGTCTTGCACATAAAAATCACAGAACATAATAATAATAGGTTCATGTTTTATTTATTGCCTTAAAAATATATTTTTTATTGCTCTGCGCTTCTTACCTTTTCATCGTCTTCTTGAACTGTTTGCAACCATTTTTTATAATTTTGTGGATCCCTGGGGGTTCGCAGACCACAGTTTAAGAACCGTTGCTGTAAAGTATAGTTTTTTTAGAAATTATAAGTTTGGATGCTAAATATAAATGTACTGTATTTTATTAAATTTAATATATTTGGAGTTCATTTTCATTTCTATATCACGTGTTTTCAATAAACTGCCAACCCCGATTAACTACCAAAATCATCCTCAAACAGATGGTGGCGTCTTATCAGGGTTTGACTGTAATTGTTACTTCATTTTCTCTAGTATTTGTAATGAAATAAAAATCACAAATGTAGATAATTCATTTAAACATAGAATGAATTTATTAGTGTATCTACTCTGAATAAATAGTTTCCCAAAATACTTTCTAATTTATTAGCATTTATTTCAATGTTGGAAATAATTGCCTACCTCTGTTTTAAAGAATAATTTCTCAAAGAAATTTTTTAAATATTGATTTTATTTTATTAATTTGGAGATAAATTAATATTTTATGGTTATGATTACAAATATTGTATTCTTTCATAAAAAATTAGATTTATGTTTTTGCAGTTAGCATATATATACATATCATTAGGAACTATTTTTAATTTAGTTTATATTATAACAAAAAATATGCTTTTTATCATTATTTAAAATTGAAGTACAGTAGAATACTAATTATCTGATCCCCATCATGTATGCTTATCTACAATAATTAATGATTTTGCAGTTTGCACATCTTGTATTTAATTTTGTAAATATTACTGTATAATATGATATTTAATTAATCTTAATAAAGCAAGTCTTTCAGATATCTTGAATCTGTTGGATTTGGATAATTGGCACTATACTGTACTTGTAAATTGCATTTCATAAGTGAAATTAAATTGATTTTGTACTGAAAGATCTAATTTGATATAAATTGAATTATTAAAAGTATATCAAAAATTTGACTAATTTGAAAAGGAAAAGTGTTTGATCATTTGTTAATTCCATACAATGTCTAACAGCTAAAATAAAACTCTTTTCAGATAACTATTAAAAACAAATAGGGAAAAAGATTTTGTAATATATTGGGAATTATTTTACATTTAATAAAATTAAATTCAAAATTGCTAATCAAATTTTTCATTGAACTAAAAAGTTTTTTCTATAACTTAACTTCCTCTAGTCAAATATCAAAAGTTTTTTTTTTTTTTTTGCAGATTTACCAGAATGTAATTTTAACTGAGTAATCTTTTTTATTCTTTTAATATTTTTAGCAAATTAAATCAATCATTTGTTTTATATAATATATTATATAAAACTTTGAATTGTTAAAATTTATGGCTTTAAACATTTTTATCTATAACTTTTTTATTGACATTTAATATAAAATTCCAAAAATTACTCATTCAGATAATGTGTGTGCCTTATCCAAAACATAACAATCTTTGTCAATGTTATGATTAATAATTGTTTAAAAACAAATAAAACCTGAATTTTGAATTTAATTAAATAAATTAGGCCAAGGGTGTCAAACTCAAAGGCCAAATAAACAAGATGTAAAGTTTATGTAGGCCTCAAAAAACTTCAATTTTTGTAGAAACAGTTTATTTCAAAAAGTACAATAGGACAACAGTAAAATTAATGTTGGCTTCCTGATACTAGGCATTGCTTCTCTGTTACCATCTTTTTTACTTAGGGGGAGATCTTATTCACAGTGATTACTTTTAAAATAGATTGAAGGTGAATGTCAGTAATTCTGGATCTTAAAGGGAACTTATTACCTTTCGTAATTGTAAATAACTGCTTGCATCGAAAAATACTTTCTAACATGGAGATAATTTCATGTGCAAATTTTCTCGTATTTTCAAACCTGGTAAGCAAATATTTGTAAAATTCAGGAGCACCAATTCCATTGAATTTTTTGTCTGGGCTGCAAAAGTATTTGCTGTGGGTCGTGAATTTGACACCCTTGATTTAGGCTATTGTTTTCAGAACAATAGTGAAAATGCTATCCAAAATATATACATAAGCAAATGGAAAGATTATTATTAAATGCAATAAATTTTCTATATTCAAAAGTTTTAATATAAATATATTTTGATATCAAGATATAAAATGATCAAACAAATTGGAAAAGTCTTGTTGATAGAAACAAACAGTAGAAATAATCAGAAAATAATTTTAACACAAAATCATTTTACAAATTATTTAATTATAATAACCTCTGATCAGATTTTGTTTTAGTTTAAAAATTAATATAGAATATTGATTTTTAATTTATAATATAGTAAGTAATATTTAATTAGGGAGAGATGTCAGGATGGAATACTATTTTAATAAATGAAAGCCATCTATTAAATATTAATGAGAAGAAGCACTATATAGGAAAAAATAAACTATATTTTTTAAATTTCATTAGTCTTCCAACAATATACAATATAGAATATTCAAAACAAAAAATGAACTATAGGATAAGTTTTAATGATTGGGATTAAGGCTGATGGAAAAGACTGATAGTAGTTTTAAAGAAGAAAACATTTTCTTGTAAAAAATGCAGTTTATTTCTGCTTATATAATGTTTTTTCCTCATTTATGTCTCAATTCTTTACCAAAGAAAAAAACAATTTTTTTGTAAGGCTCTTGTACCCTTTTTTCCTAGATGATAGGCACAGCAAATCTAAAAACAAATAGGCTTAATGGAAGAAATACAGGGTGCAGCATAAGTTAATTAACTGCTATATTATTATTATCAGTTTTGTTGCAGATGTGTAAATTTGTGAAAGAGTGGGGGAAACATGTTTTAAGGAGTAATAGAAGAAAACTAGCTATCTGCTTTAGATTCATTAATTTTTTTTTGTTTGTTCCAAGGTGACACAAAATGAACAGAAACTTTTCACTAAACAGCATTTGTTTGTTTTGAAGAAGTGGTGGTAACTTGATCGAAATTATGCATGTTGTAAAAGAAGACTTCATTCAACAATTCCTAGGTACTCAGCCACCAATAGGCAAGCTAGCTACACATTAAATAAAAGGTTTGAAGAGACAGGTTTAGCAGCCTATTTGCTATAAAACCAAGAGACTTACAACATTTAAATGAAATGACTCTCACCAATTTGAAAATGTTTGATACTAATGGTGATATTTATAACAGAATTGCAAATCAGTGGCTGAATGTTGTTATAAATATATAGATAACAGTGGGAATCACTTTAAAAATTTCTATAGAACATTGTTGATCTTTTTAAGTAAACCATTATTGCTACATTTAGATCATACATTTCTAGTTAACTAATTTATGCCACATCCTGTATTTTAAATATCTGAACACTAATTTTTTTGTCATTGTATTAGATATCTATCATTTTCTTATTTTTGTATTATATAATAATTATATTTACAGTTATTTTTAATGTTCAAGGCAGCATTGCTAGGCCATAGCAAATTTTCATAGAAATTAATTATGAGGTTAATGACCCATGTGCATATCTTCCTTAATTAGGTTATTAAATTTCAAAATATTACATATTTTACTATAAATATTATTAGTCATGGTGTGGGCCTATATTAACGTAAGACACTATTTGACTTTACTTTATATGGAATTTTTACATGTACCTAATTTGTATTGTAATTGGCATTGCTAACTTTAGAATGCTATTTTGTTAATATTGAGTCCATCATGATAAAAATATAGCACTGTATATTAAAATACTGTACTGAAATACAAAAAAATTTTATCTGAATAACATTAAAAAAATAATAGTTAACTAATGTGGAATGTCTAATTAATTGCACTGGACTGATTTTTATGAAAATTGAATATTTGTACTTTTAGATAACCAATTAATTGTGCTATGTAAAAAAATTTATATGCTATAGCTGTTCTATTGAAGAATATATTATTCCTTTTTGTTAGTATTTTATGCTGTTTTGCAATCATTGGATAATTTGAGTTGAAATTAAAACCTTGTAGTATTTATTCCTTGAAACACATATAGCCCCATATTTCATAGATCAAACAGCACTACTAGCAGCTAAGTTTCTTTTTATTTTAAAGATACAAACATTTTTAACCATTAGGCCATCATTC
Organism: Olivierus martensii; assembly: GCA_000484575.1. NCBI lineage: Eukaryota > Metazoa > Arthropoda > Arachnida > Scorpiones > Buthidae > Olivierus > Olivierus martensii. Next base: position 10,926 of record AYEL01074500.1, on the reverse strand, counting down.
AGGCAATCTGATTGCCAATATAACGTAGTCTGATTGTAGCCTAATGGCCGAAAACATTTGTATCTTTAAAATAAAAAGAAACTTAACTGCTATTGGTGCTGTTTGATCTATGAAATACGAATATAAGTATAAGCAGTTATGAATAACCCTTTATAGCTCCATAACTTATTTATACACATTATATGCTTATAGTGAGATTGAGCTGCGAAATTCTCTGTCTTTAGCTTCTGTTATAAATTATGTATACAGTTTTCTTTACAAAGAAAAAAAATTCAACAAATTCAATATAAATCACCATTGGACTACATTTGAAATAATTGTCAATCTTTTGGGTTCTATGTATAATATCATTCTTATATTGTAAAAGTTATAATAGTTTGGACTATTATGAATTGATAATGTAACTGTAATTCCAGCATATATTATATACATGATGATGGGTTTTTGTAATTATATTGCATTTTGTTCAAATTGTGTGACATTTTTGCAAAGAACCCAAATATCAAACTTTACAAATAATACAGTTATAAGCTCTCCAGTTAAAGTGAAAAATAATTATTTATTGCAAAGTACTTTCGGTTTTAATAAACCATCATCAATACAAATATTACATCTTTATATCAAAAATATTACATATTTATATCAAGATAGAATGGTTGCCTTGTTTTGATATAAAGATGTAATATTTGCATTGATGATGGTTTATTAAAACCGAAAGTACTTTGCAATAAATAATTATTTTTCACTTTAACGGAGAGCTTATAACTGTGTATTATTTGTACATTTAAAGTGAATTTGGATATATTTTAGTTATCAAACTTTATGAAAATCTTTCCAGTGAGAGTCAAACTGATAATTGCAGACTGATACTGTAGTATTTTTCATAAGTATTACAAACATATATAAAAATATTACATACTTAAGTTATTATAATTAAAAAAACAGCTAAATTATTTGGATCTTTAATGCTATTTTATATAATATAAAATAATGCAAAAAAAAATTTTCACAGTAGCTAAATTTTTTTTGTGAAAATTTTACTGATTATTTCTTCTGTACATATGTTTAGAATCAGAATATGAATATTTTATTTCTAGATTTTTCAATATGTAAAATATTGATCAGTATAGTTATTTTTGTGTCATTTGCTCCAGAAATCCTTATTAAATTTATCATTTAATGGGGAATAGAAATTTGTACTGTCTTTGTTTTCTAATTTTGTTTGGATTATTTTACAGTTGGTGCCCGTGGCCCTATTGCAAATGGCCCCATGCACACCCGTCCCTTAGTGGCACTACTTGATGGTAGGGATTGTTCAGTGGAGATGCCAATTTTGAAGGATGTGGCTACAGTGGCCTTCTGTGATGCCCAGTCCACCCAAGAAATACATGAAAAGGTAAACTAATTTTCATTATTATTACTTTAATAAATGGGAAACGATCTTGATTAGTAACTTAAACTCAGAATAAGACTATTAGTGATTTCTGATGTAATTTATTTTGCTTTATTGATTTCAGGATCACTAAAAAAACAGATTTAAACTAACATAAATAGTCTATATAATCTAAATAAATTCATTTTTTATAATAAAAGTAAACATAATAAACAAGCATTTTCACGGGTTAAATAATATATTGGAACAATAATAATGTTTTCACCATTTCAGTCTTAATGAAATGGTCAAAAATATTTCAGTAAAGTATTTAATTATCTTAAGAAAAACCATCTGCTAAAGTTTACATGAAATACTGAATATAGGAAAAAAATCAAAATGTGGTTAATGATAGCTCTCCTGACCTACTATCATCATAACTGTGATATCTGAAACATATTAATGGTTTATAGAAACAGCAGCAAATCTGTTCCTCTTAACAAATAGTTATTGTTTAGGTCATATGTGATTAGAATGAAGTATATGTTTGGTATAAATGTTAGATTAGAGTATATAGCAAAGTATTCTAATTTTACTACAGAATTTTTTAGATATTGGGATAATTAAATAATTTATGTATTTAAATAATATAGACTATATTGTGTAATTTAAATGTAGAGCATAAGTGACACTTTATGACAGGGGTGTTCAACCTTTTTTACTATGCTAGCTACTTTTCTATACTAAGTTATTTAGCGATCTGCTGTCTTGTAAAGATCAGGTTCATGCTCCCACAACCTGATATTTGATTATGTATAACTATGCAGTTAAATGCTCACTCACTTCGGAGGACCCACTCTCCCAGCCCTAAAAACTTTATTTATGTATTTAAAAATATTTATCTCTGTATTTTAGAAAATCAAAGGAAATAAAATATTTATTTTTCTATTTTAGAAAATCAAAATTAGAAAAAGCAAGATTGATTACAGACTCATAAGTTATAGGAAATGCTGGTTGATTAAAAAAAAAGTTAATGTGAAATTTGGCATTATATGGAACTGGCAATATTTTCATTGTCAGGTTGATATGAAGAAGTGACCAATTGCAGACAATCATCCTAATGATCATTTGTAATTTGGTTTCTTAATTTGTTTTATGACATTCATATTTGAAAAAGCTGATTTTGATAAGTGTGTTGATCCGAAACACAACAGAATTTTTTGTTTAATATCAGTTAACACTGGAAACTTTTTATATGCATATTTCCAAATGATAAGAACTGTGGTTCTCAACCTTTTTTCTGTTGAGGAACACTTTTTAATATTTTAAAATTTGGCGGCACACCTAAATCTAGATTATTATTTAAAATATTTAACAACAAATTTTTATTAACAAATTATTATATTTATTCTTATTTATTACATTCAGATTACACGTATACTCATACATCTAATCATTAAATGGCAGTCCTTTTAAGTTATAGTGCCACCTGTGGATTTTGTCTTTTTAAAGAAACTATAATTTTAATTTAATTTTTATTCCTTAATTTTTAAATTATGAATAACTAGAAAGTTTTTTCTCAATAGATTTTTCTAACGATACCCTAGGAATCGGTACAATGGTTCGACTGCAAAAGGATATCCTGCCAATCATGTTTCACTATTAATATATATGAATCACATCCATTACATACAAACAATTCATTCTTAATTTTTCGCGGCACACTGTCAAACGTTTGGCGGCACAGCGGTTGAGAACCACTGGATAAGAAAATTAGTGATTTCACAATTTTAATAAAAATAAATAAACAATAGCAATACACTTAAAAAGAATTAAAAAAATAATACAAAATAATGATAAATAAATTAATAAGTTTTCAGTTTTAATTAAATTTGTAAGGAGAAATCAAGTTGGGAGGAATAAACAAGGTCGGTTGACCTCATTTATTCCTCCCAACTTGATCCGTGATCAATCGTCAATCGCAATAAATGGGTTGAACACCCCTGCTTTATGATTTAAAGAACATTTTCAAATTTTAATTCAAGTTTGTTAAAATATTCTAATGTATTTTTTTGTAATTTTAAAATTGCTAATTTAATCAATTAAGAAATGAATTTGTTAAAAATATTTATCAGTGGTCCTCAAAATATGGTATGCACATCCCTAGGGGTGCATAATAAATTTTCAGGAGTGCACATTTTTTGCATGTTATGTCTGTTGTGTGAAATGTATGCTGTTTTTATTTATTGACAAAGGAGTGTACAGTTAAAAAATTTGGGAGCCACTAGTCTGTATAATGAAAGTGGGCTAAATTTGGATTTCTCTTGTAGGTTGAAAATATTTCATATAGATAGAAAATATGAATAAAAAATTTGTTGTTGCTATGATAGTGCTTGAGAATTTGTGATATTAAAGTATTTAAAGTGCTTTCTTTTTATGTTTACTTTAAATAGTATACAAGCCACAAAACTGCAAATTTGAAAATCTTTTTAAAATATTTTTATTACTTTAATCTCTAAGAAATTCTGCCATACACCATTTATCATATACAGGGTGAAGAAAAACTTTGTCGTAAAATTTTGTGTACTGATAGAGGACCTCGAAACAAGTTGAAAATGTTTAATGAACATATGGTCTAAATGGCACCATTTTCGAGTTATGACCTTTTAAAGCTAGCCAATCACCATCGAGTACACAAAGCATTACACAATGCATCATGTTGCCAAGATGCATCGCTTTGCGTCGCTCCCTTCTTGCTACCCAATAGTAAGTAGGAGAGCAATATATCTGATGCGATGTGTCTTGGCAATGCAACGCGTCATGACACTTTGTATGCTCGATGGTGATTGGCTAGCTTTAAAGGGTTATAACTCGAAAACAGTGCCATTTAGACCATATATTCATTAGACATTTTCGACTTCTTTTGAGGCCCTCTATCAGTACACAAAATTTTACGACAGTTTTTCTTCACCCTATATAGTTTGATTATAGTAAAAAATGCACATAAATTCTTTAAAATTTATAATATAACCCAAATTGCCAAATTAATCCTTTTGAATAATTTTTAACTGAAATTTTAATAATTGAAGGAATTTTTACTAAAGTTAATTCCATGTTGTAATTATATTGTGTATATTTAGAATTTTCCTTCCATTTTCAACCAATGAGAAATGAATACTTATTGAATAATATTGTCAGTGACAGAAGGTCTACAGTAAGGTTTGTTTTCTTGATTTGGCTTGTTTTTCATTTATGATGGAATGTAATTTGAGTTAGGACATGGAAAATCAGTTCATTGCCAAGGAAAAGAGATTGTCTACAATATTCATCAATATTTTAAAAATGGGAGAATTAACCAAGATGCATTTATTATCAGTTAAATTAATATTAAATGAAATAAACATTTGAATAAAAAGTAAATCAATTGGTTTTTATTATCAGTTAAATTAATATTAAATGAAATAAACATTTGAATAAAAAGTAAATCAATTGGTTAATAGATTTAAAAAAAAAATAATTATTTTAAATATATTATATGCATTTAAAAATTAGTCTGGCCAGAATAGAATGACCAGTTAATGTGTGAAAATATATGATGTGAGAAGCTGTATTATAAGTTAAAGTGAAAACTAATTGATTTTTGATCACCAGTTATGTTTATGATGATGATAAAATTTAAAACAAATTCTTAACTAACCAAAATTTTCTTCTAAACCAGCAGCCACCAACCTTTTGGACCTCACAGACCACTAAATTTACAATTTTAAAGTCAGCGGACCACTGACACAAATTTTTTTAAAAAAGATGAACAAATTCATAAGACGATGGAAAACCTCCATTTTATTAATTTGAAATACATTTATTATGAGTAAATATAACAAAATTATAGTTTAATTATTACAAATGCAAAATAAATCTTTTAATGAATATTACAATTAAATTGTTCCTTATTAAAGTATTACACATTTTTAATGTGATTTTTTGTTCCTGCTTGTTTGAAAGAAGTGTTGGGAAAGAAAAATCTAAAAAAATTTTAAACTTGTTCATAAACATTTTGAAGCACCCAAAAATTGACTTTGCTGTTAACCTCTATCTCGCATGAAATTTTATGCAGACCACCAAAATTTTTTGTGGACCACCAGTTGATGACCACTGTTCTAAACAGTTTCCATGATGGCCCTGAATTATATAAATTATTCGTGTTTCAATAAATAATTAATACCTACTAATTCTATTATGAATACTAACTGATCAGCCATTGTATTTTGTTCTGACTTTCTGTTAATTGCTAGTAAACATTGTTAAAATAGGAAGAACTAAGCAATATTTCCATCTCTTTTGTTATTGGTTTAAAGATCATGACATCATGCATTATGATTTTTCTAGGGGAAAACTCTTAAGTATACAGACTAGAATAAATTTTTACTTAATGATTAAATCAAAAAGTGGCACCATCTATGAATTAATGATTAAATAGATAATTTAATTAAAACTTCTAGAAGAAAAAACTTGCTTCAACCCAGGATTGAATCAGGGACATTTGAGTTACCATCCCAACATCCTAATCACTAAACCACCCAAAACTATTAGGAAGATTGATTCTTCAGATATTAATAGAGTAAATTTAGAATTACTTTTATTTATAAGCATTGGATATTGCCAAAATGTTTTCTATTAACAAAGTTAGATGCTTATAAATAAAACAAATTTTAAATTTATTATATTCATATTTGAAGAATCAATCTGCCAGGTGGCCTCAGTAGTCTAGCAGCATTGATGACAGTAACCCAAAGGTTCTGGGCCAAGGCAAATTTCTTTCTTCAATTAATTTAATTAAAAATTCTAAATTAATCATTAATTTATAATATGACATCACTCTTTGATTTAATGTTAAGTAAAAATTTATTAATTATGAGATGACACTAATTTAAAAAATATTTCCAATTATTAAAATTTCAGTTAAAAATTATCCAAGGGATTAATTTGGCAGTTTGGATTATACTTAGCAATTTCCTTTGAATTTTGATCTGTTTATTTAAGATTTATTCAACAAATAAATAATAGAAAACTAATCACTATTGAGAAAGAATTACACAAAAGTTTACTTTTTATGTATCAGATACAAGATTAAAAATCTCTTTTAGTAAATTTTATAAATATCAAAAATCATTTCTTGGCTTGAATAAGAATTAAAATAAATAAAAAGAATAATCAATTCCAGATAAACATTCATGTTATTTCAAAATTTGTTAGAATAGATAAATAATATATCAGTTCTTATAATGAATTTCAGTAACTATAGATAAGAATGAATAACAACCAAGGACTAAAGTTCATTATTATTATTTTTTTGAACAAATAAAGTAAATCTTAATGAAATTTATGTAAATTTTGAAATATTATTTTATGTGAGTAGCATGAATACTTAAAATCATTAGACTGCTATGCTTGAATATATTTTAAGCTCTATCTTCAGAAAAGAGGAAATCATACATATATAGATAATTCATAATAAAACAAAGATATTATAAGTTTGACCCAAATTTTTTAAAATATAAATATAGTTTATTGGATATTTGCCATAGTGTAGGTATCTAGAGATATAACCTGTGCCTGCAAATAATTTCATAACAACAAATATATTAATAATAATATTACATCATAAAACTTAATAATATTAGCAACATTTTATATTAAATTTTCATTGAGCTTTAATTACGAAGAAGAGGAAGATGAAATTTTTTCAAGAAATTTATTCCCTTAAGAAATATTTATATTGCAATCTGGCTAAATTATATATATTAGATAAAGAATTGTTAGCTTAAACCTTTTTAATTCCAAAAAGGAGAGAAAATAATAAGATGAGTGAATTGATAAAATTGTTGGATATCTGCCAAACACACTGTGGCTTTGAAGTTATACTACCATCTGGCATAGTTGCTAGAAAAGCATGATGATGATAAGAAGCAATGACAATTTTATTTAATAAGTGATTAATGACAATAATTTAGATTTAGCTATACCACATATTATATCAAATTACTAATTTGTTAAATGATGATGATCAAAGATTCAATACTTTAAATGCCCATTACTTACCTTTTATATGAATTTATTTATTCGTACTCATAAATTTCTATTTAAATCATAAAATAATAACATCTTAGATAAGTAAAGTAATTTTTGGTCAATATTGCAATTTAAATGATGTGAGCAAAAGTATAAAAAACATTGTAATGTTTAATTCATTCCCTATCTTTACATATTTTTAAAAAAGTATTCATTTTATAATTAAATTATAAAAATTCAATATAAATATTTTTAGCATATTTTATTTTATTAGAAAATGTAATAAAATATCTATAATTGATCATTATTAACATTTATCAAAAATAAAATAATCAGTTTTAAATCAACTAAAATGTGCAATTTTAATAGGACAACAGATAAATATTGTTAATATTGCTTCATGAATTATTAATGATAATTGATCAAATTTGGCAGCATATTACCCACTACCAATATTTATTATTACATTCCACTTTATCATAATAAACTTAAAAACCACAAAAACACAAGAAACCAGAAACAGAAAATCTTTCCTGAGTTAGCAGACCAGCTTTCTATATATCAGACCATTGCTCAAGAACTCAAATTCTTTATCAATTGCATTGACATTCACAGAATTTATTGATGACATCGCTTTTGTAAATATGAGTGATCTTAAGTTGAGAAATACTTGTATACTGTTCCATTTTATTCAAATTAAATATAATATCATAATTAGTAAAAGAAAAAATTACTATTAATAATCAAAATTTTTGATTTATCTAGAATTCATCTATATACAGTCGACTCTCTATAACTTGAACGTCCATAACTCAAAATCTTCCTTAACTCGAAGTACTTGCTTGTCCCAGGCAGGAAACACATATCACCAATGCATTATTTACCTCTATAACTCGAAATGATTTGACGTAACGTCTCCCTAACTCGAATTTTTCAACCTCGCTGTTATTTATCGATACCTTTTGTTCAAGGTTGTCAACTCAAAGTAAAAAGCATTTATCACGTTTATGTACATAATAATAACCAAAAATTATCATAATTTTTAAACATAGAGTAAGCTTAATTATCATTCTGCTTAAAAAACGGATAAATCTGTAGTGTTCAGTGTCATCGAGTGTAGATCGTCACAGCTTCGCCGGCGGGGAAAAATAACAAATTTTTTCAGTTGATCAACTAGATTATTAATTTTAGATTTTACCTTATTATAAATCTTATTGTACTGTATTGTAAACAAATTGTATTGCAATTAAATTGTTTAACACGTTTTTTGTTGCAACAGTCTAAACAGAGATTTGATTATACAGTAAGTTTAACGATTTTCCCTAACTCGAATTTTTTTTGTGGTCCCTTCAACTTCGAGTTACAGAGAGTCAACTGTAATATATATATAATTAATAAATTTTATAAAAGAAAAAACAAAAAATATATACCATAATTGTTATTAAATTAAAAGTAATGATCTTGAATAGAAAGCAGTTTTATAAATATTATAAATATTATATGGTTATCTATAATCGATATCTAACTGAAGGAAAAAAAATGTATACTACTACCAATGTAAATAATTTTGAATTCCATTTTGGTGTAACCATATCAGAGAGCTGACATAAATTTATCCTTTGAAGTTTGAGATGAAATTTGATAAATTTTTTTATAAGTGATTCATGTTTCAGTAATAGCATTTAAATAATTTTGTTTAATGCAGTATTATATAAATTATCCAGATTATTAAATATATTTAAGGATATAAATGCAAATAAACCTAAATTATCAAGCCAAATTTTAGCCCTTGAAACCATAACAGAAAAACCTAAATTATCAAGCCAAATTTTAGCCCTTGAAACTGTAATGGAAATAATTTTAATGATTTGAAATAATTTTAATTAATGTTAGTGCCATCTCGTAATTAGAATAATTATTAATTTTACAAATCAATGAGTGGCGCCATCTATTAATTAATAATTGAACTAGGATTTTTAACTAATTTATCCAAAGAAAAAATCTGCCTCGGCCCAGGATCAAACCAGGGACCTTTGGGCTAACATCCCAATGTCATAACCGCTAGACCACCAAGGCCAACAAGCAGATTGATTCTTTGGACAGTTTTATTAATTTAGAATGATTTTTGATTACTTACATCGGACTTTTGCCGATAGATCCACACCTGTTATTTTTTATTTAGGTTTATTTGGATATAGTTCCCTTGAAGTTATTATTTAAAAGTTAAAGATATAAATGCATTTTTATGCATAAAAAGATAAAATTCATATACAAAAATTTATTTGAATTTTTCAATTGACAATTTTAATAATTAAAAATTACCTAAATAATTAAAATTACATAATTCATATTATAATTTTTTAGTTTTGTTAATAATGGCAAATTTTAAGTTTTGTAATTACTTGTAAACATAGTTTATAAGTTTAACCAATTAATTCATTCCTGAAGCCTATTTGTAAAATAAAAACTTTTAAAGTATGTATTTATTTCTCATAGATATAATGTTTAATAAAGGTCAACAAAAAATAATTTATGATTTAAACAATGATTATTTTCATTTTTTCAAATAAATCTTTAAATCAAACAAATTATAATAATAATGAAATTATTTATGCCATACAAATATTAAAGATTAAAAATTAAAAATTTTTATTCATCATCATCATCAACAAATGGACAAATGAGCTTTTATATAAATGAATTATTCCCTTAGGTCTTATGAATAAAAGTAATATACATAAATATCTGATGAAGCCATAGGGTCAGGAGTGCTGCTTCTGCTTTCTGTATCTATTATCTTGATTTCTCATTTTTTTAGCTCAGTGATGGACCACAAAGTTTGCTACTTCAGTTTTCTGTTTTATCATCTTGATTTCCTATTTTTTTAAGTTTGTAATAGACACTCCATTGTCTGCTACAAACCTAATAGTATATTGTATAGTTATGTATTTAATAGTATACTACTTTATATTATACCATTTATAGAATTATAGCATAGTTTGATATGTCATATTTGTGAATGTTTAGCATTTATTTATTGCAATTAATGCTCACAATTTCAGTTTTGTTAACAGTTCATACTTGAAAAAAGAACTCAAACCTAGGAACTCATAAACAGAGAACTATTTGTATATTATTATCTGTACGTTCAATGATTTTTTCCTATTTATTTAGAGATATAAGTCTAAGCAGTTTATTTGAATAGCAGTAAAAGTAAAATGATTTATTATTTATTAAAATATTTGGGAATTATATCAAGTTACAAATATTTAAGATATAGAAATCATATTATGCTAATGTTATAATTTATAAAATAAATCAAACTCTAAGCATACAGATTATAAATTTATCTTTTTTTCCAATCAGTAAGAAGCAAATACTTACTGAATAGTCTTATTAATAACAGAATGTGAACTTGTAGTGTTAAAATAAATATTTCAGTATATATTCTAACAAAAAAAATTAACATAAAATTTTCTATAAAT
>AYEL01074499.1:0-20715 GCA_000484575.1 Olivierus martensii | reverse complement strand
TTAAATCTTAAATACTGCAATCTAGTGCTTAGTGTTCATTTCTTTTATTTGATTCCATTTTGAATATAATTTTTTCTTCTAAATTATTGACTACATATAGAATTTCTTTGCTTTGAATGATATTTTTAGCAAAAATGATTAATATATCATCTATATATTTAACTTTTACATTAGATATATAGATAAAATTAATATCTTTTAGTATTTGCAATTTTTTTGTTGTTGTCAATCATTACTAATTTGCTGATGCCATCCTTTTGTTTAAAGAAATTTTTGTTGCTTAAAAAATAATTATTTAAACTGAAGGAAATAGATCAATCAAGATTCAGTGTCTAAGTTTTTTATTGTACATAGAATTAATTATTCTCAATTGATGGTTACATTGAGATGATGACATTCAAGCTAGCTAAATTTTCATGTTTCCTCAATTTATAATTTAAAAGATGGTGTATGACTTTGTTGGCATTTTTTAGAGAAAACAGAATTTTTCAATTTGTAATTAACTTTTATTGAAAAATTCTAAATTACTGTATACAGAATGGAGAACTTATAGTCAATTTTAAGTCTTAACTTACGGTAGTTTCTCCTTTATGGATTTTTTAGAGAAAACAGAATTTTTCAATTTGTAATTAACTTTTATTGAAAAATTCTAAGTTACTGTATACAGAATGGAGAACTTAAAATTGACTATAAGTCTTAACTTACGGTAGTTTCTCCTTTATTGGTTTTAATCTGTAATTTCAGTTTAGGGATTCTAATATTGGAATCATTAGTTAAAAAAACTGTCTAAAAAGTTATCAGATTTCTTAATTTTTTGTTTAATATATCTTTAATTGTTTTAGTCAAATCACTGTTTAGCAAAAGGAAGGTATTGGTGGAAATTAAGTCTCATTCTTTCAGACAGCCAATTTTTGTTAACAATTATTCTGTTTTGTTTTTTATTGACCTTCACCAAACATAAGTTGTTATTTGTCAGAAAACTGTATGTTATTTTTAATTTATGTTAGTAGGTTAATTTGAATAGGCTTATATAATGCTCCTCACAAAAAATTAAATATCAAATTCTTAAAATTGCAATATAATTTAATACTAATAAATTAAATAAAATTATTTAATTTCAAATTTCTTAGTTGAATTGGTTAACATTTATCTACCAACTCAAATTAAATACAGTATCTGAAATATTTGAACAATACTAACCAACTGAATAATCTTATTTACTTTCAATTTCAGTAGATCATTCAATATTAAACTGGTTTATAAAAAGATTGGAGCTAACCTTTTACAGGAATAATTTTGTGTGTTAATTTATCATTAAAACATAATTGCTAATATTTCTACAATGATTTAAGAACATAGCTCATGTCATTTTAATAGTTATTCATTATAATATCAAAAAAGATTCCATTTAGTGTATTTGAAAATTTTATATCTTAAAGTTCACTAAGAGTAGATTAGATAAATTTAGTTAGAGTTAGGAATATATAAATAATAAAAATCTTAATGCAGAATGATGATTATAATAAAAATGATAAAATTTTTAAAGTCAAAAAATAAAATGAAAGTCAAATCCTGCCAAATATTCTATATAAAGTATGATATTACAATATACACTCAGCCCTCGATTTACACAATAAATACATTCCTGGAAAAATCGTGCATACCGAAACCGTGTAAAAGGAGACGCAGAATTCATACAAAATAGAAGGATATGTTCAATTAAACTGTAAACTGTGTAAATTGATCTAAAGAAGATAATGAAAAGTCGAGGATATATTCTTTATAACCGTGTAAAATGAGATAAGGATTAAAGGAAAAAAAGGGAATAATTCCCTTTTTTAGACACAATTTAATGCTTATACTTTTTCAATTTATTTTTGAAAATGAAAACATAAACATTAATTAACATCGAATACGGTACAGAAAAAATTAACAATATTCTTTACAAATAAAAACAATAAAAGCATTCAAACATAAATAGGCGAGCTGCAAGCCTGAGCTGAGTTTAGATGAACTGTGAGACTTTTGTATAGTAAAAGTTGATAGTGAGTGATAAATTATGAAAGCGAAAGTGAACTAAAGCCTAGAACACACCAAGACTTTTCTGTGCAGACTAGCAGAATGCAGAAAAGTTTCATTCTGCTTTGATTCTGTTTTCTGCAAAATATAGCAGGTGACACACACACAAATGCAGTTAAGTGAGTTAAGTAGAGTGTATTCTGCCGCCATTTTACATCCTCTGCCGATCGATAATCACGGATAACTTTGTGAAAAATAAACCATAATACTATATTTATTTTTCATAATTTTGTATTTATAAATTAGAAAAGAAATATAGTATTATGCTGTACTTTTTACAAAGTTATCCGTAATTATCAATCGGCAGAGGATGTAAAAGGGTGGCGGAATGCACTACAGTTAAGAAACGAAAGCTGCACTTTGTGTTGTTCTTATATTTAGCAAACTGATAATTTATAAATATATTCTAAAAATAATTTCAAATATTTTTTAAATATGAAACATTTTTATTTTAAAAGGAAATCATTATTTATATTATATTTCCATTATATATTCTATTATAATTTTATGAATATAATATAATTTCTCTGCGTCAGGCAAATGTGATCGGATGTTGTTTTCAGAATATTTATTACCTATTGTATTATGCCGATGGCTTTCCATATAGACAGCTTTAAAAATATATCCTTATAATTTTTATTCTTTTTGTCATAAAGACAGGAATATCTCAGTATTTACAGCAGGCAATGATCGCTTACATTCCGCCACGTTTTAAACATATATGACGTCATATGTAAACAAATCTACGATTGGTTGTAGTTAGGCAGAAACCTTGAGCAGAATAAAAAACTTGAAATGTGCTAATGTCAATTTTCTGCCCTGTTTCTGCTTAGATACACATAAATTTCTTTGTTTTTTGCCGCTCTTTCTGCAAATCTGTGCAGAAAAGTGTCTGTGTGTTCCAGGCTTAAGAACTGTGAGTTATTCTGAATTAAAGACTTAGATTTGTGTTGTATGAGATAACCATTGGATTTTGTATTGAATTTAGTTATAGTGAAACAAGATTATTTTGTTTTGTGTGAATAAATTGGACAATACGAAATATAGCTGTATTCATTCTTTATTAATTTCTACGAACTTGTAAACCCACAAAACGTGACAATATGATACTCTTTTAATTTATAAATGGCATAATGCAAAACAATAAAAATAAAACCCCCCAAAAAATTTTTTGTTTTCATTTAAAAACCGTGTAAAAGCGAAACCGTGTAAATTGAGTGCCGTGCAAATCGAGGGCTAGGTGTATATTATTAGATATTATATCAGTAGTGTGTGCAACTAGAAAATTATTATAATTCAAACATTCTGGATTAGAGATTCATTACTGTATTTTATATAGCAATTCAAAATATTGTTAAACAGTAAATTCATAAGATTATTATTTTTACAGAACTGTGGGGTGATGTTCCTGATCCTGATAATTTCCTGAGAGAGACTTTACAAGCTATTACCAATCATTAAATATTTGGCACAATAAATTCAACTCATTTATGTGTGCTTCAAAACAAATTCTGTTAATTAAAAGATAACTGTGATTTTATTTTGTTTTTTTTTAATTAAATTAAAATTGTGTGAAAGCAATTAGATGTGTGTTTATTCCAAGAATCATAATTAATATGCAACTTTAATGAAAATTTAATTATTATTTCATATTTAAATGATTATAATATATTAAAAAATGAAATTGGATTATAATAAAATATGGATATTCTCCGGTTTATGTAAAAAATTCCGACCAAAGTTCTTTACGTAATTCAAATTTTGCCCAAATTGAAAAAAAATCTTTTTAACAGATATTTTAATAGTAAATTTAGAGTATGGTGATTGTATTTAAATGATATTTTGGAACCATAAACAGAGAGAATGAATGGAATAATATCATAACAGTAATATGATATTTAAAATCAATAAACAGTATAAATGATGTTCCTAAAAATCTGGCCAAAGTTAAATTACAGATGCTATTCATCAAAACAAACCATTATTGTGATTAATGCATAATTTGTTTTTACAGTTGATTACAAATTACAATTTACTACAGCCATCATGAAACTAATGGGCCTATTTAATTGAATGCTTTTACTCCCTGTTATCTCAAAAAAGAAACATTTGTGAACTCATGTTTAAATGAACTTTTTTTGTTTTGTTTTGTTTTGTTGAATTGCATTTGTGATTTAAATTTGGCCAGATGTTTTAGGAACACACTATACAATAAAAATAAACCTAATAATTTGAACTTTTACATGTTCAAAATTAACATGTTTGGCACTTGCAATTTACAAATACAATACATATATACTGCAAAAAAATTATGGAAAATATTTTATATAAAGACTAATTTTATAGAAGTTGAATTTTATGGAAGTTGGATAATAATAAATACAAATAATCCCCATAAATCAGGAATCACTTATATTTTTATTATTAATTACATAAAGTCATCAAGTTATATGACAAGTTTTGAAAATAATTCTGATTTCTGAAATAATTACAAAACTTTTATAAATTAAAAGTTCCAATGATAAAATATTCCAATTTTTGAGATTTCCCTAGATATTTCTTCAAATGTCTTCTGTTTATAGCAACTTTTTTTAAAGAATAAATTGCAATGGAAACTGATAATTTTATAATTATGACACTGGTTTATTTTGAACATATGTTATCATTAACATACCATTTATATGACTATATATGCTCATGTATAAGACAAAGAATTTTTCTAAAAACAAAATTTTGAGTGAGTCAAAAATTGGAAAATTTTTCCTGCGATCTGAAAGATATGATTGCTTAGTCTTAGTCGCGGCAATATGCCATATTTCTAATATATATATATATATATTTAAGAATGTGGATATATAAAACTATAAAATTAGTATTTTTGTAGATATTTAAATATTGGCCCAAATACAGGATGGTAAGCAAGAACTGGCAATTATAACAACAATAATGTAACTTCAGGTAATTTTTATTTTCATACAGATATGGCTATGGAAAGGTCACAGTTATGCTATTTATTACCTACTTTACATCAGTCATTTTTTTAAAGATAACATGCAGATGGCAAGCTTTTCTCTTTATATATTCTTTCATGAATGCACATCTGTCATAACTCGCTGAGACGCTTCAACGGAGATTGCTAGAATCTCTACGCCTTTAGTTCATTAATGCTGTGAGGGTAATGAGTAACACTTACATTTTTAAGAATCCCCATAAAAAATCTCTCACTGGAAAATCTGGTGATATCACTATTCCTGGTCATTATGCAATTTCCAAAAAGCTTTCGTAAAATGGTGAATGGTATTCTTGCAATATATGCTATAGCTCTATTCTGCTGAAACCATATGGACTCTTCACTGGATAGTTCTCTAGTTCAATGTTGAGAAAGGTTTGAATCATGTTCACATACCGTTTTTCAGATTATTTATCTCGTAAAAATTTTTTCCGCAAAGCATTAATTTTAAATGTGATCCTTAACCAACCAAAGATGTCTAAAGTGGCTCTTTGAAGAGAATGAGTTCCAAATTGCGTGGAGTGGTCGGCCGGATAGCCACCTGGTAAAGCTTTGGCTTACCACCTTGAAGGATCTGGGATTTTAGGAGGGTCGGGCCCGGCCTGTTGAACCCCATCCTTCAACCATCCGGGGTTGACCCCATTCTGGATGCTGGCCATCCTGTGATGGGCACTATAAGTGGCTGCTGCCAATCACACAATATCCCATGAGGATATGGTGGCTTAATATAACTAACCTAACATAACAAAATTCCTGCGAAAGTGTTTTGCTATTTCAAATTTTTCAGTACAGCTCAATATATTATGTCTTAGATATTACATTTTAGTTTAAAAAGTATTGATATTATTAATTAATATGGTAAAAAAAATTGAATTTGATAAGTCATTGTCGGCTGGATGGCGGCGTGGCAACGCATTCGCTTATCACTTTGGAGGATCAGAGTCCCCACACCTCCAGGTTTCCAGGAGGGATCCGAGCCCGGCATTGAACTCTATACTTCAACCTTCCGGTTGATCCCCCACTGCTCCAGTTCTTCAAGAGGGGTCCGTGCCCTTAAATGCAATTTTCAACCTTCCGGTTGATCCCACCATGGGTGTAGCCCAGCCTATGGCAGGCTCCAAAAATGGCCACTGTCAAATTGAATATCCTATATGTGATATGACAGCTTAACTGAAACAACTTATTTCACTTTTTTAAAGAATTAATATGAACTGAAATGTCATTCATTGACGTTTACAACTTTTATTGAAAATAAAATTATAAATATATATTAACATTTATTGCATATTTTATACACTATATATATATATACAGTGCACTCCCGAGTATCCAGTTCGCGTCTATCCGGCCTAGTTTTTCTTTTATCGTAATTAAATGAGGAAGGCAAGGCGTTGCATTGGCAACACTGCAAAGGCATTGGAAGCGGGCGTCTGCTATGATCCTCCTACGTGTCGTGTGCAAAATACAAGTTGTGACAGGAAAAGAGCAGCGTTCTGCTCGTTGTTCATTGTGTGAGGCCCGAGAACGATGTTGACAGGCGTTGGCCTAAAGAGCAGTGAGCGACGCGCGTAAGGACGGGTAATGAGAATCGGCAGATAGAACAGAGACAACGTTTAACAAAAACAACTTCCTTTATTAGAGAGAGATCTTTAACATTTTTCTCTTAACCAAAGAGAAGTACCTGAACAAATACAATAGAACTCCGGCCTATCCGGCTTTTTTGTTATCCGGCCTGCCCTTCCGCCACATTAGGCCGGATACTCGGGAGTGTACTGTATTATACGTTTACGTTTTACAGTTTTGTTTGGCAAATTCATTAGTCTCTCTTAAATTAAACAGATCTGCATAGGATGTATTTGTTTTTCCATTATCTATGCAACTTCGAACGAAGAAAAATAAATATTTCAACCTGCATAGACTTCTGACAAAAATGTCGCAATTATAAATTTTCCGTCCCATACACATTATTGCCCTAGTTCCAGAGCTTGTCGGCGATAATACAAGCTGTCCGGAGTCAATGAATATATTCTTCCATTCAAAATTGAAGTGAATCAAAAGATCGAATTATATATTAAATCATTAAAGTGAATTGAGTCAAATGAATTGATTCCTTGAAAAGAATCATTTCTTCCATCACTCTTATACATTATTAATGATTCAGAGTTCGATTTCACTGACGAGAACTAAAATGACATATTTTAAATGCCTTCTATCACAATTTTTATGCTCTCCGGCATGCTGTGGTTCACATACGTGATTTTCGCAAAGTTAACCATCTGTACATTCTTAATCTATGACTTTATCATTCCAAAATAAATAACAAGTTCGAAAAGATGATTAGTTCCAAGGATTAGGTAAAATGGATACGAATCTTCGCCGATTTTTAAAACTCCGTTTCCTGCAACCACTAGATGGCATTAGTGTTTATGAAAAGATGGTGTCCGGTGGTCACTGCTGTTGTGCTGCTTCTTTTTGCAGCAATTATAAGAAGAAAACACTAGAAATATCATTCTTCCGATTTCCCAGAGATGCTGGAAGATATGTGTAATAATAGCATAATAGTATTGTAATCATCTGCCATCTTATGCGTTCTTCGAATGTAGAATTTAAAAATGGCCGACGAACAAATATTGTTCAAAAGGCTTTATGGTGTGTAATAAAACTGATTCCTACAAATTAACGACAAAGTCATTTTAAAAATTAATATTTTTAAAGGTACAAGTGTAGATTTGCTAAATTTTAAAAATGTATTAAAACGTATTTAGAAAAATTTTTTTAATAAAATTATTTTATTCCTAATTAATGTTTATTTCCTTTCCAAAATAATATATTTATTAAAAAATTAATGCTAATTAATAAAAATAATAATTTAGGAGTTAAAGGTTAGCTTAAAAGCTATAAAGTGGGGGACGACTGGGATTACCCCTGAAAGTCGGCTATACGTGATGCGTTTATTTCTTTCCTGCATACACTAGGGGCGCTTCAGAAACGAGTTTAATGCTATCCTATGGGAGTTTCGTATCCATTTTACCTAATCCTTGATTAGTTCTTTCCAAAACTGCTTGTTTAAAAAGCATTTCATTCTTAGAATTCAATTCAGTAAATCCGTCGAATGAAGTTCCATCCAATCATGCAAAGTTACAGCAAAATGAATTTATTTGACCTATTGAATAGCGAATGAAATCGCTAATATGTAAATATCAACATTTTATGGATAATTACAAATATGAAGCAAAAGGAAAACAAGGAACAAATGTTTGTCAGAATCCCAAATAATTTGATAGAAATTAAAATTTAGAACATTATCTACTAAATCTTAAGGGCTGGATTCTGCTTTTCACGGAATTGCCAAATGTGATACCATTTGATAGATCTCATCAAACTGGTCAAAAATTATAATAGAACCATGGACGAAAGCGGCCCCGATTAGAAGATATTTCGAAAAATTTACCTCAGAATTGGTAAACGAACCATGTACCGCTGCCATATTGAATGAGAAGAAAAACGTCGTCATCGTAATGGCGAAAACCTGCTATTGCTCGTCCACGAAAGCTGCCGCTAGGTAAGATGGATGAGTCCAAACGCGAAAGGGAAAGTCGCAGTCGGTATAGTGACGGGTGTGATTATTGAATTATTATTAAGTTCTGTTAAATATATTATTTCCAACGTCGAAACTAATCATTTAGAAGTTCTGTTAAATATACTATTTCCAACGTCGAAACTAATCATTTAACTTCAGTTATCTTGCATTTGAAAACATCCATGTGTGAAGCTGTCATTCCTATTTTGTCATTGGACTTGTTCAGTTAGCGCATGCATACTTGCTAATCATTTAGCATTCGACATTACAATAAACTTCCATTCAACTTCAGTTTTTGCGTTTGAAAACATCCATGTGCGAAGCTATCATCCCTATTTTGTCACTGGACTCGTTCAGTTAGCGCACGCGTACTTGCGTCGATGGTCGCGACTAAGCTGGACGGACAGTATAGTTTTACACCTTTGTTTTAATCGTGATGACGAAAACTTGCTATGGTTTTACACCTTGTTTTAAAAGGACCATCATCGTAATGACGAAAACCTGATATGGTTTTACACCTTGTTTTAAAAGCCAAAAATACACCAGGGAATTATTCCTGCGATTATGTGGGTTATGATTTTATGCTGAAATCCATAAGTTACTTATGCAATTTATGGATTTATATATTATTATATATTAAACCTAATAATATATTTGCATCGAAATGTTAAATTAATCATCATGAAAGTGTTCTTGCCAAGGAGTTTGAATATAATTCTTGCGCGACCCTTCAAGACATATAACTAGGAGAGCACGTTAAACTCCTGTATAACGTGCTCTTCTAAAACACGAATTCATGTAATAAAATCGCTCTTCTATAACAGAATTCGTGTAATTTTACATCTTGAAGTGTTCGCTCGCTCTTCTATAACACGAATTCGTATAATTTTAAATCTTGAAAGTGTTGGCAAGACATTGTTATTTCAAAGATGGCGTCGCGCATAGGTATCGATACTTCGTTGTGATAAGTACTTATTCATATAACTACTTATCTGTTCCGTTTTCAATTTGATTTTATATACCGATTTACTACTAGTAATATGACTAAAAATATTATGCAAAAATAGAAATAAATATTATGCAAAAATCTCGGATTCCGTGAAAAGCAGAATCTTGCCGCATTATTTTTTACCGTAACAGTTTGTGCATCTATTGCTGAACACGAAATAACCATGATTTCTAACACTCCTTCCGCTTTATAGCGCGCTTGCCCTACAAGCCAAGCTAAACTGGTCGCAAAGCTTGGCCTCACTTTCAACCACGATCAGGGATAGGAAGTGCTACCTCCAGAAATATTTAGAACTCAATGATTAGAAACAAGATTATAATCTCGTATGAAAAGATGAAGAAAAAAGATTTTTCTAATATTTACTACTATTCAATTAAGTAGTTGAATTATTACTTTAATTAATTAAATTTAAAATAATGTAGAATTAAGTTCTTGAAAGAAAATAATAATATGACAAATGTTGGCTATGGAACTTTGTTGACTAAACAAATTCTAGACTTTGTTAATATTGTCAATAGGGTTGGCCCGCGTGACATCACGGCTTGTCTCATCCTCCCTTTGGTAGGCAAAACATCGCAGGCGACCGGATGGCCAAGTGGTAACACGTTGGCCTGTCACGTAGGAGGACCCGGGTCTGGTCCCTGTTTTTTTCGGGGTGCTGGGCCCGGCCCGGTGATCTCCGTCCTTCACCGTCCGGCCCCCTCCACGGGTGTCGGTGCAGCCCGTGGTTGGAACTGGCTCCGCCCCTTTAGTAATCTCCCTGATTGGAAAGGGGGCGTAAAATATGCAAAAAAAAGTAAAATTGTACGTTATTTTTCTTTTCAAATTATAATTTACTTTATATAATGCATTTTTATATATAGATGCAATCTTTATGAAATAAAAAGTGCAAGAAGATAAAAAATAATAGGATTCTAACATGATTTTTCATAGGGTTTATTATTATATTTTTGGTGATTTCTGAGGTCTGAAATCAATCTTCTATTTTCCCATAGATACAGTAGCCTATATTTTTTTACACGCATTTTTCGAAAACGTATCTATCGTGCAAAAACAAAATTAAGTATATATCGATTTCCTAAAGATAAAATTTATCGTCAAGCATGGATAAAGGCCATAAAAAGAAAAAACTGGGAACCCAGTGAGGGTTCTTAAATTTATGGAAAACATTTTCTAACAGGTAAGAAAGTTTGAAGAAAATAATATATTAGTCTATAATAAAAGTCTTATGATTATTTTGAGAAAAGTACTGATTTCCATATTATTAAACTATATATTTCTTGTAAATATACTAGATTAAAATATCAATATAGATTTCGATATTCAATTCTACTACATTTAAAAAATAAGTTTAGAAGAAAAATTTATTTTATTTTTTAGTGATTCATCCATGTATCCCTGAAATGTCCTCTTATTAAAGAAATACTGTTGCAAAGAATTTAGATCAGTACTGATGCAGATATTAGTTTTGAATAGGCATTTATATTAATATTCATTGATAGTTTACCATTTCATTATGAATTTAATTATTTGTTATATTTCATACTTTCTTTAAAACCTATTGCCTTACAAACTCAATTTTTTTAAACTATTAATAGTTATATTTGTTTTTCTTATGATATTTTAATATACCATAAAAAATATCAGAATTAATTGAATAGTGAAGATTATCTAAATTGTTTGTTTTTGAAGCCAGTAAGTATTACATTCTTCTTTTTTTAGTTTGTTTATTGATTAGACTTATTATATCATGAAATGCAAAGAATATTTTTACTTTTGATTAATTTGTGTAATCCTTTGTTAATTTGTTGGCATAGGTAAATACAGTCGTGTTAAAGATCATCTTGATTCATTACTAAGAGCATTTTAGAACGATGTTTTTGTCTATCAAAGAAGAAGTGTGGGTTTATTTGTAAACATGCGCCAACCCTATACGCTTTATTTTTCGGAATGATGAAGAAACTGTTAGCAGAGAGAGAGAACAGAAGCTGAATGGAACATGAAAGATGACAGTTAGGACTGGGTATAGAGGATGGAGGAGCCCGGTGTCAAGATACAGGAGGGATTTTTAACTTACTTAAATTTTGTAGATGAAAATATTATGTTTATATATTTTATTTATGAAATGAATTTCATGTTTCTCTATTCTCTTATGTTCAAAGATACAAAGCTTACACAAAAAAAAATCTGACAATTGTTAGCAACGTGAAAAATAATGAAGCGTCTTTTCATTTGATAATTTAAAAATATGATTTAATTTAGGATTAATTAATGAAATTTGAAACATTTAAACTTATAATTAAAATTTTATTTTAATTATAATTGCGTCTGTGGACTTAATTTAAAATATTACAAACTTGTATTTTTAAAATCAAAGATAATGAAGATTACATAAAATAAAATTCTTGAAATTTTACTACCCACTACCATGTGATTTAATCCTTCGGAAATGATGTATGTAGATCATATAATTTACAAGATGCATACTAAATTATCGATGGGCATATTGCGGATTCTTTATAGTTTGACAGAATACAGTTTTTTGATTTTAAATAATTATAGGAATCAAATTGAAAAACAATGTAAAAATCTATCAATTCAATGTAAAATACGAAAAATATCAATTCGAAAATTTTAAAATTCCCTTTTTTATTACAGTAAAATCCCGATAAGATGCACCCCATTAAGCCGCCATCCTCGCTGACCGCCAAGAAATTTGGCGGAACGGATCTTCCCTATGCTAATGGAATAGGCAAACCCCTATAAGACGCCATTCGCCAGTAAAAACGTCTAAACAAATATCCTTTTTGGTATTGTATTAATGTCCTCGTTAATCCGCCAGTGGTATGTAAGATGACTTACATCCCGAATTTCATCAATAGCCTACTGTATACAGTGTTAAAAGCTCTCTGGATTCATTTGTAACCAGCGAGTGGGAGAGATGATATTAACTCTTTAGTGACGTTTAGTCCGTCATCATTGGGACTTGACCATGTCGTATTCTGAGACTAGCCAAAGCTTTTCCCCTGCTCCACCAATGAGGGTACTACAGGGTACTTATGTCTGCGAGAATAATCTCGGCTTAATCATTGCCTGCAACTAGGGGTGCGGACTCGCCTGACCACCTCTCTGATCCACAAGCGAACGAAATACGAATACGGCGGACTCGCTCAGGTTTGCCAGGCCTAGGGGAATGAAGGCCGCATTCGCATCTCGTGCACTGTGTCGCCGAAGCGACCTTTAAAGGACCGAGAATTGCCTCCGTCCACAAGGGAGCGGAGACACAAGAGGCGTGTATTCGCTACAAGACTGGTGCTCATTACTGAGCGACCGGACAGTCCCCGAAGGGATCGAAATCACGAACGGATTTCACAACAAGTTCTCCCACGAATGGGAAATCCTTAGGACACCAAAGCTCGGGCACAACTGCCGCGAAAATCGCGACAGCCCGCAGGAGGGTCGGAAGAGTAAAGTATACCCGAACCCTCCACAAGAGCAGAACCCTTACTAGTAATCGCAACGGATGGATCGGAAGGCATGACGACCAGCCGACCCAACTTGAAAAGGGCGAGAATCTCCCCCGGTTCGATCACCGATGTAGCCCACTGTCCGCGCCAGACTGGCGGGCCACCATGGAGACGATATCGACCGACGCCGTGCAATGGCCGGGCTCCAGGCGCCTTGCCATGATCGAATATCGCTCGGATCAACTCCCCGAGGTTTTGTGATTCCCTAGGAAGCAAGCTTCCCCGGCCTCTGGTAGAACCCAATCAGCCCGAGCAAGGCCAACCCTCGGGTGGGCACCGTAACGGCTTCTATCCCTCCACCATTCATCCCGTCGGACCGGTACAACGCCTTGGGATTGGGACCCTTATAGAGGACTCGTACCTCACGCAGGGCATACGTCGGACCAATTCTTAATCCCGGATCCGCAGGGACTCGGACGGTCGAGTGGCGAACTACAGAGCATCCATCAGCGAGGGATGGGTGCAGCCATGCTCTACCGACCCTATAGGAATTTCTTCACTAGGGACAGCAAACTGGGGGCCGGGGCGTGGGCCTTTCCCAGGCCGACCAGTTGAATTGCTGCTGGATCTCTCTATAGAAAGTCAACCGAGATCCGGGCGAATTATCCGGCTAGGACTTCCCACGGCTTGTCTACTAGGGTGAACCACTCCCTTTCGACTCGCCGAGGACACACCAACGTCTGCACACGCCCGTCGGAGGTGTGGGGTCGTCTTCGCCAGATCTCGCCTAACATTTGGCAACCTCTTAGTTTCTCCCTGTCACTATGGACGTATCGGCCCGGATCCACCAGATACAGGCATAGTGACAGCCGGTAAGCCCTCTCACCACGTCAAGGTGGGTGCCCTCGAGAGGGGAGACTTGACCAGTGCCGATCTACAGAAAACACCGAATCATAGAATTTACTCATTAATTTATAATAAATTAAATGAGAGCATGTGAAAGAAATTACGTCACAATATTCAAGTAAATCAGGGATACACAGACTTGTTAACACTTCCCACTTAGTAATCAACAGATTGGAAAGTAGAATAATTTGTTGACAAAAAATAAAGAATTGTTAATACTAAGGGCTGCATGGATTCACCATATCTTGTAGGAGGGCTATCAAAAATCCACGAAAGTTATAGGTCATATTATGTTTATTAATTACATGTTACAAAGAAATGTAATTAAAATTAAACAAAGAATTTTTAATAAGATGCGTGGTATTTCACTGATTTAACAATTTAAAAAAATTGTTAAATTAGTGATATATATCTAGGGACTCTAGTGCGCATGTACAATTTTTTTAAATTACTTATTTCACACAGACAAATACAGTAAAAATAAAAAATGTTTATTATTAGAAATATGATTATTATTTTTCCTTATTGTTTAAAAAAGTTATTATCGAACCACTATAAACATAATTTCACATCAGCAAAACATTATTTGAAAATGTATTGTTCAAAACTACAAATAATATTTCATTGATTGTGTGACTTGTTAAGTATCCCACTAATAAAGAAAAAAGAAAATTTGTTTCATTTTTGTACTAAAAATATATAAAAAAATTAATGAAGTTTTTATTATTAAAAATCTATTTACATTTCCTATTTCCATTTTCTAAAATATTTCTTATTTCAGGGATAGAAACTTTTTGAACGCTCAATGATTTTTAAAAAATTTCTGAACAAGAAAAAGTCAAAGATTATTATGCTGCGACAGTTTTGCTTATTGTCATCGTGGTTATCATATATTGTACATTATTTACTAACTTTTTTGCTTAATAATTATCATTGGAATTTTTATATTTTATGTGCGGCTTGAGACAATTTTTTTTCTTCAAATGTGGCCCAAGGAAATCAAAAAATTGTACACCCCTGGTTTAGAGCATGGATCCATGGTTTAAAACTTTGTTTAGCTTATTTTCTTGGGCTGTGGTTCGATATTCGCCGGTTCTCTCACAGTTCGCACTATGTCAGTTCGATTTCTACTCGGTTTCCTCACTTTTGTGGTTCTTTATTCCAACTGACGTCAGATTGAGTCGCACGATCTAAACCACTGATCTAAGCTATCTCACGAGTAGGGTTGACTTCTAACCGCATGCGCAGTAGGGCGAAGTTCAATCTTCTTCAATGGCGCTCAATTTATACAAATATGCAGCGTGCTTCAATATATCAATATAATCATATCTTCTTGTATCATTTACGTCACTAACAATTAAACTTTTAGATAATTTTACTAAAAACATCTATGAATGCCTCCATTTTAAATCATGTGACCTGGCTCACTGAACTGGTTCTTTATTCAAACAAAACTGTAACATTAACCAAGAAAACTGTGAAGTTTTAGTTAGTGTAATTCGTGAAATATAGAACCACAGCCTTGATTGTGAATTGGCAACATGTTCCTCAGTGCCATCTATTTGTGATCAAAACAATACTGTAGATAGAAGTAAGTCATGGATAAGTTATGAATGATTTAAATTAAATTTATTTGTATATTTTAAAAGTTTTATATAGATTCTAAATGAAATATTATATGATATGTTAAAAGTATAAATTTGACAGTTTATGATAAATATTATTATTCCAATTTTTTAAATTATTTTCATAGCATGATATGAGGGGATTTTAACAAAATAAATTTTCATTATATTTTTTTCTAGCGTAACATTTCTTTAAAGTTACCTTAATTGCTGATAATAAATTATAAAACGAATAAATATATATCAAAATAGGACTAGAATTTGAGGTAAATTGTTTTGATATAAAATATCAATATTTCATCCGAGTACCGTTAGTTTGTTTGCTAAATGAAAACCCTTTACAATAAATAAATAAATAAATTGATTAATTAATTAATTAATCAAATTTGAATCATTTTTAAGCTAACTTCTCCAAAATCGCCTTAATTTATTGTAGCGTCTTGATAATTATTTTCCTTAAAAAAAAAGCCATAATTGTTTATTCTTTATGCATTATAATTGATATAAATGAAAAAGAATAATACATTATAAGATAGCATATTATTTATTTCTATATAATTCAAATTTGGTATCTCAAATTTTATATGGCCACATATCAGCCTATAATTTACTCATTTTATATCTTTTGATAAATTAAATTTTAAAAACCAAAATCAATAGATTGTTTCATTATATTGTCATTTTTATTGAAAAAATATATAATAAAGCATTAATTATTCAAATTAATATTTACATAATTAAAAATTTGAATATTGATAAAAGAAATTTAATTTGTTAAAGAAAAATCTCTGTTTTGTTAGAGAAAGCATTAAATAGTTTTTGTTTAATCAATAGCATTTACTGGATTAACTGAATTTTTGTTAATTAGATAACAGCTAGCAATAAACTTAATTGAATAAAATAAATTTAGTTAAGGATTTCTAAAATATTTCATATAAAATTAGGAATACATTTTATTTAAAAGAATGTAAATTATATGTCAAAATCAATATATATAATAAATGGTAAAACTTCTAGAAAATAAATAACTTAAAACATTTTAAAAATAAAAAAAACACACCAAACACAAATTTAGTAAATAGTGAGAGTACTAAAAATAAAATATTTTTTTTAATAATTAAAGAATTATCTTTGACCTCACAGATTGATCAGCAAAAATTTTATAAAATTGAAATTTATAGAAAGTGTTTTTAGCATCACAAAAAAAATTAAAATTATCTACATAAAAAAAATAACAATTAATTTTAAAAGAATTATTTCAAGTATTACAAGTATATTAGATTATTTCCTATTTTTCATAAGTTGGAAGAGATATTGACTAATTTATAATAGATTTAGATTTATTCAATTTGAAGAATTTTTTATTTTTTTCATTTTTTGAAAACATTATTTCTTAATGGATATCAAAGTATTTATTATTTTTTTTTTGTATATTAAATTTTTTCTTTAATAGGAAAAGTATGGAATCAGAAAATTGTAAATTAACTATGAATTTTGATTATTTAATTATTTTATTTTAGGAAAATGGATAACAAAAAAGATTATAAGAATTTTTGGAATTATACACTATCAAAAGCAAAATATGTCGTTGCACCTATGGTTGATATGAGTGAATTGGCTTTTCGTCTTTTATGCCGCAAATACAATGCACATTTGTGTTACACTCCTATGCTAAATAGTGTACAATATCTGCAAGATCCATTGTACAGAAAAGAAATGTTTACAACATGTGCAGAAGATAGGCCACTTATTGTACAGGTAATATGCTATTATAATTGATATATTTAATTAATCATATAATTGGTATTGTAATTACTCATTGTGGCAAATAATTAAATAAATGATGCAATATACATTATTATTTAACTTTATATTCAATTTATATATTATAATGTAATATTTAATCCAAAATTTTTATCATCTTAAAATTTGTATAACATTACTTAAATTAATTTACTATATACTTTTCTACAATTTTTAATTTAAAAGACATTTTTGCATAAAATTTTTTCTTGAAAGAGAATTGAAAAACTTTATTTAAAAAGATACTTTCCTTCTTGTTACATATTGATTTTATGAACTTGAATTTAATAGACTATCTCAATATTTAATTTTTATCTTCAATGGCTCATATTGCTATTTAATTTTATAATTTTATAGTTTAGTGCTAATGATCCAGATACATTTGTTGCAGCTGCTAAGCTTGTAGAACCATATTGTGATGCTGTTGATTTGAATATTGGTTGTCCTCAAGCAATTGCAAGAAGGGGTAAATTAAATTTTTTTAAATTTTCTTTTCTTTCTTTTTTATTTTTCCTAAATAATTGCTGACATTCAAGTCATTATTTTCTCTTAATAAAGAAAGATAATGTTTTTCAATGAAATAAAATAACCTTTAACCCATTGCATGCCAGACAGTATTAAGTGTCAATGGTCATGTTGTGCCAGCCGCGTTCTACAGTTAAGCTTAACAATATTGAGAAATTTATAAATAGTTATATCGCGCTTATTTTTTGTCAAAGAAATCTGAAATTTTTACAGTTTATACCTTCATTTTTATCAAAACAATTATTTTTTATTTATTCATTTAAAGAATATTTGTTGGATTTTTTAAACCAAATTTTATTGTATTTTTTTTTTTTTAGCCATCCACTCAAATAATTATGGATATTTGATAGAAATTTCTATCCTGAATAAAATAAGCTATGAATGATGTATTTCAGGCCATATTTCGATGAAAAATCGTTTATTTGGTAAATTTCTAACATTATGCAAATTTTCTTAGCAGTATTGATGTATATTTTCTTATAAAAAATGTTTTAATTTATATTTGATATCATTTTTGAGCAATTTTTTACATTAAGTTTTATGTTTATTCGACATTTCAATAGTTTTGTGATTTATTATGCAAAATATTTCATGTTTTAAGAAAAAATTCTAATGTTAGAATAAATCTCCTCCCACAATAACAGCTATAATATTACTTTATTATCTGTATTGGTTCAGAATATACTTTTCCTGAGCTTAGTAGGTGGAACAGAAATTTCCCAGGAAGGAATTGGCTGGAGTTCTAAGCGAGAGTACCATGCTCATTTTAAAATTAAAAAAAATACTTCAAGGATAAACAAATCTCATTCAGGAAGACTGCAAATCTGAGTCAGTGGAAGTACATATGTACGGCTAAATCCGCTTTAAATGCATGAAGTATTGTATATTATATATAAATTATGTTTGTACAAAAAGAATAACATTTTGTATAATATTATAGGAAACTACTTGCTTTAAACCAATTACAAGACATACAGCTCTATTAGCAAGCATAAAGCTATTTATTATGGTATAACGTTTTTGGATCTTTCTACGATCCCTCTTCAGTACCATTCATTTATCCTCACACCATAACTAAAAACGTTTTAGTTATGGTGTAAGAATAAATGAATGGTACTGAAGAGGGATCGTAGAAAGATCCGAACGTTATACCATAATAAATAACTTTATACTTGCTAATAGAGCTGTATATCTTGTAATTCAAAAAGCTTTTTTAGATTAGCACAAAATAAGTTTTAAAAGAATTGTTGACATGTTAAAACATTCCAGACCATTACCATGTTATTATGGCAAAGGCCCATTCTTACAGGGCATGCCTTGTCAGTATGCACAGCAAAGGCACTCAAGGGGTTAAAGAAACTTTTAAAAAAAGTTGTTTCTTTTCATTGTTACCTTTTCTTTTTATTACACTAGATAAAATAATTTGTTTACTGTCAATATGACACCTTATAATATTATTAATATAATATTTTATGTAAAATAAAATTTATAAAAATAAAAGTAAATGTTACTTCAAGAAAAGATTTAATGAATACCAATATAATTGTGTTATTACATATTATTCAGCATCTTTTTAATATTATAAGAAAAATATTTGATATTGTATATATTTTTAAATGCATTGTTGAGAATCATTGAAAAATGCTATCACTACTATTAATTCAACATTTGCATAGTTTATTTTTTAATACCAAAAATTCATAAATTCTAAAGAAGTTTAATGTTTGATTGGTTTTATTGGTTTAAAATAATTTTAAGTAATTATATTTAAATGTGAAGAAAGAAACTGAAAATGAAATAAACTATTCAGTTTGTAAATTCTCTAATTTTGTATTATTTTTGCTTGCTTTCATCATTTCATTATCACATCATCTAGATAATTTTTAAAAATTAATTTAGAATTAATTTATAATAATTTTAGGTCAATATGGAGCTTTTCTTCAGGATAAATGGGATTTATTAAGAAGAATATTGCGCCAAGCTTCTATGGAATTATCTGTTCCAGTTACTTGTAAAATTAGGATATTATCTGGTAATGATCATCATTCAGTGGAATATGCAAGGTGAAATTAAAATAAATGTAGATAATTATGTTAATAATTAGAAATTTTATTTTTTTTATTTAATTTCTTCACTTAACAAATACATGATCCTAAAAAAGTATGGAAAAATCAATAAACTTAAAGAAAAGATGAAAATTACATAAATTGTATTGTATGAGCTATTTTTGGCCATAATAAATGGAATACTAGTTACATTTTTCACCACCATAAAGTGGAAAATAAAATTTACCATCATACAGAAATTGAGTTCAGATCTGATATTTATCTCATCTCAAACTTGCTTATTGCAATTAAGATCAAAATTATAATATAGAGAAGTTCAATAATAATGTGAAGTTATAATCAGATTATCAGGAAGAACTACAAATTTTTTTAATTATTAACTAACTACTATAATTATTCAAAATGTTGAAGATTTAAAATATTACTAATGTGCTAATTAAAATTTGAAAATAATATATATATATGTCGTATTCTGTTAATTGTAGACCAATAAAAATGATACACAAAATTTGGTTATTTTGGATTTATTCTAAAACTACAATATTATACAGAAGACACGAAAAAGAACCTCTTTTCTCCGTACAAGTGTGTGTAGTGTCTCCCCGGTCAAGTGCAGTATTACATAAACAAAAATAAATTGTCTTG
>AYEL01074498.1:0-21384 GCA_000484575.1 Olivierus martensii | reverse complement strand
AACCAATTATTCGCGCTAATCGAGGCCTACCTGTACATTGTATATTTCTGAATTCCTTGTGACACTCATCGGATCTTTATCATTTCTTAGACTTGCAAATAGGGTATTTTTCTCTTATGTACTGGCTTGTATGGATTGCCATACAAGCCAGAATATAAGAGAATAAACTTGGCAACTTCTTTCATGATTTTGTCTATTACTGGATCGTATATGAGAGGATATGGCTGTTGGGTTAGTATCATTCTTAATTATATTTAAACTTCGATATCTAAACATTTCTGATTTTATAGCACTTTTAATGTTTTCTTCATTCGGATCATCATTCTTCGCTTCAGTTTTTTCTTGCTTGTGTTTCTTTCTTTCTTTTTTTCCAGTTCTGAAAAGCAATATAAAAAATTGAAGTTGAAATCATTTTCAAGTTCACTTTCACTTTTGCTTTCAGCTGATGGAGATGATTCTGAATCTTGAGATGGGGTGTAAGAACTGCTGGGGCACTTTTAACAAAGTAAATATATCTTCAAACATCCACTGTTTAAGGATTTCTTCAACATTTTGACAATTATATTTTTCTTGAAAAAAAGTAGTTTTGAAGTGGGATCAAGATATGTTGCTAGTATTAGGTTTTTATCATTAATGTATAAGCCAAATCTGCTCTTGATAGATTTCCATGCTGATAATGTTGACCAAAGTCCTACAAACAGTCCTTCTTTCTCCTGTCCTTTTCAAAAAAGTGACAAATTACTTTCATAATTGGAATGATGGCTGAGGGGCTACTTAAGAACTTTGTACAATCCTCAAAATGTTTAAGTATTTTCAATAGTTTTTCCAAGATTTTCCATTGACTTGTTTCAAGACATGCTGGCTTTGAATATTCACTACAGAATGAAATAATAGCATTTTTTTGTTCTTGGATTCTATAAACCATGTAGTACTAACTATTCCATCTAGTTTTGACATCTTGTTTAAATTTGTGCTGTTGAACATTTAATTTCTTCAGAAATTCTGTATACTTTGCAAATGCTGAAGGTTAGTGGCTGAAATGACCTATAATTTGCTTACATATAGTTATTATATCCTTCACATACCTTTGACCAAAAATAGCATCATTTAGAACTAATTGCAAATTATGAAGGAAGCATGGAATAGATTGAAAGTCTGCTTGTGCAACTCCTGCAGCCATATTTGCTGCATTATCTCTCACAATGACATGCACTTTGTCAGCTGGAATTTCAAATTGAGTCATTTTGTTTTTTAAGCATTCACTGATATTAGATGCAGTGCATGATTCATTAAATGGTACAACAATAGTAATAGCACTTTTTTTTGCTCATAATTATCATTAATCCAATTTGCTGTAAAGTTGAGGAAAGAAATATTTGAAGTAGCTGCTGTCCATCCATCAGATGTAAAAGATACATATTTAGCAAGGTTAATTGCATCTTGTAATTTTCCTCGCAGATCACTATATACAGGGTGTATCTTATCACCCATACTAACCTTTTTTCTTGGAAACATGATGAGATAGGAAGTAGGGAGAAAAATTTTGATTACCAAAGTATATCTATAGAATGGAATGATCATGATTAAAATTTTGTGGACCAAACATGATGAGATAGGAAGTAGGGAGAAAAATTTTGATTACCAAAGTATATCTGTAGAATGGAATGATCATGATTAAAATTTTGTGGACTTACTAGAAGTAGGGGCACAAGAGGTCAACTTTAAAATCTTCAATGAAAAGATATGCTGATTTAGGCATAATTGGATAGAACTGTGAAAATCAAACAACTTTTGTTTTGAAAGTTTTTTAATATCATCTATGGATTGTGAGATATCACAAAAAATGATTCCACCATATGTACCGCTAATTGGGTTCTTCAAACAATAATAAGAAGAAGAATCTGACAGAGGGCATCTTTATACACTATGGACACTATTGAAGAAGAAAAAAGTAGTATTATGCAGATTTAAGGCTAATTCGGATACTCAGTGGTAGTACTCAAACTGCAAGTATGACAAAATAGGCACAATTCAAAACTTTAAACTAAAATAGCTAAAAAAAATAGATGTGATTGAAAGTCTTATAAAAATGTGATGTCATTGATAGCTTGTTGATCGTTAAATAATTATTAATAATTAAGAAAAATTAATTAATTGAATTAATATAATTCAATTTTAGGATTCTTTTTTATTAATCTCTTAAAAAAAGTAATAAATAAAAGTGAAAAAAAAACATAAAAAAGTAATAATATAAAATCACAAATCCTGAAAGCCTCGCAGGCTGCACAAAATGGCTTGGCGGGCTGCCTTTTGGACAGCCTGCTCTAAATCTAACCCTAACCCAAGATGGTGAATACTGTCATAAGCTAAGAATGTTTACATCATGATGATTCTGCAGAACAGAACAGAAAAAATCAAACTGGTCTTGACATTGTGTATGCTGAATAACTTGCATCACATGTGTAATTGGAAATATTAATCAAGTTGGCTACTGATTTGGCACAATTTTCATTGCATATTATCAGGTTAAGTTTTTCATTTTCATTACTATAAATCCATAATAATGAGAGAGTTGTTTTTAGAAGAAAATAGAGAAAATACATGCATTGATATTTATGAAATACTAAATAACAAAGCAACAAGTAACTATGAAAATGATTTGTAATAATTTAAAAAATAAAATAGAGACAATATTATGTTGGTGATAAATTTGCAATAATATGTCATCAACAATTTGGGTAGGAATTTGTAATAATTTAAAAAATAAAATAGAGACAATATTATGTTGGTGATAAATTTGCAATATGTCATCAACAATTTGGGTAGGAGTTAATAATTTCAATTTTTTTTATAAAAAAATATTTGTTTTTCAATTTTACTAACTGTAAATACTAATTGTTCAGGTAATATTTTAAATACAATAAATTTACAAATCTAAGGCAAAACTGCTATTTATTCAGCAAAAAAAATTGCTTTTGATTGATCATGTAATCATTAGTCTAAAAAAGTTGTATCAAATTTTCATATTCTTCTACTTCAATATTTTTACTATGCTATTTTATATACAGTAAAACCTTATGTTTAATAAAAACATACTTCGAAAATACAGTAAAACCTCAATTTTATCGGACAGAAAACACACACACTTTTACATTACAGTAAAACCTCGATTTTACGGACACGATCCCAAAAAATAAAATAAATAATATTAATACAATATTTGCATAAACTGTCCATAGTACAAAAAATAAAATAAATAATATTAATACAATATTTGCATAAACTGTCTTCAGTATTCTACATCCAGCATTTGTAAAATAAAGCACTCATTTATTGCATAATGCGAGATTTTTATTTTAACAACTTACCTAAATTTAATATACATTTATGTAGGTAATTTAATTTAATTTAAAATGACTCATGTAAAATAATACAGTTTTTAGGCATAAGTCACATTAATTAGTACAGCAGGCATAAGTCACATTAATTAGTACAGGTATGTTGAAAATGCTAATTAATGTTTATAAAAAATGTAGTACAGGTATGTTGAAAATGCTATTAATGTTTATAAAAAAAATTTTATTTCGATTTTACGGACTAGTCTTGCCCGCTATAGTCTGTAAAATCGAGGTTTTACTGTACTTAAATATTTTTTAATTATTTTCTGTGCTTTCTTTTATATTAAATGTTTATTTTCAAATAAATAAATGCTTGTAAAGTCATATATTAGAGTTTTATTTAGTTTTCTTATTTTTATAGTTATTTTTGCTATTTTTAAATTTAAAATAAATTATTAGAAATGAAACCTGCTATTTATAACATTGCAATTATAGGAAATAATGTTTCATTTTATGATAGAATTTTAGTAACAAATTAGATATTATGAGTAGGCTTTTGTATATTATAATTTTATTCAAATTAGTTATTATTAATGCAGTATTTCCATGACATATGCACTAATTCAAAGATGTTTTCATTAATAATAATCATTAAAATGCAATTAATTTATATAAATCATAATAGAAATAATAACCTAACTATATTATCCTTTAAAAACTGTATAAATAATGCAGATCATTTTATGTTGCTTTAATACTTAACAATATTTAGAATTTTCCAAAATTTTATTTTTTAAAATATCTTATTTCAAAATAACCAGAGCTCTATTTTACATATTTTGGTAATAAATTTTAGTCATGAAACTAACATTTAACAAAAATAAAATGCTATATGTTGAATACTTTAAATATTTGATAATATTGTGTATACTAAAATTTTGAAGATACATTTTAAGTTTTAAAATATTTCAGGGAGAAAGCTTTACATGTTTCAGGAAATCAAATTGAAACAGCAATGGAATGGTAAGTTGTTAAATATTTCAGTTTTATTCACTATTATTCGCAAAGTCTATCGAAACTAATATATTTAATTTTAAAACTTAGCTTGGACTGACTGGAACCTATATTTACAGGCTGTTAGCACATAGTGATGATCCAGAAGTTGATGCTCCAATTGATACAGTTAGCGTGAGTAATGAAGAAGAAACAGGTATATTTTAGCTTTTATTATATTTAACAATTTAAAATATATTTTAATATAATGGGAAAAATATTATTAGTGGAGTATTATTACTCCAATAACAATAATAAGGAAATTTTATTGTTTTAACCCTTATTATAATATTAATATTTTATTTTGAAAAATATGCAGAAATATTTTTAAGTAAAAACTGGTAAAAGTTTGTTTAAAGTTCTATAAAAAAATAAAAAATAAAATTTTAGAATTGAATAAATATGATAAAAATGACATTTCCAGAGATCTTAAGAATGTAAGAAATTTTCTAAAGAATCACGGATCCATATCTTGTCATTATTGAGTTAGACAATAATTTTTAGTCATTATATATTTGTTATCATTATGTATTTGTTCAATTTCAATATTAATAGTCTTTCCATTATATTTAACTATAGAAATGCAATATTAAAATTTAATTTAGTTTATTTTGTTATTAAAGTCTTAACTGAAATCATTGATAAAATAAAAATAAGATGGATACTGATATTATAGAAAGTAATCCCAATGATCATTTACAGATGAAGTACCAGGGTTATTTATAAAATTCTAGGAATTTTTTTCTGTTGCACAACTAGTATAAGCAACCTTTAGTAGCACATGCCGGTCTTGACAAGTTTGTCTTTAACCTTCAAAAATCCATTCTGTGTTTTTGTTGTTTGTTATGTAGAGTGCTTTATATTCATATGAAATTTGAAGCCATGGAATATGCTGCTAATTCTCAATGAGTTATTTTCCTTTTATGGAAAGAGGGGATAAGAATATCTGAAATAATTTAGCACTTGAAGATGTTTTCAGGGAATCTACTGAATCAAAAACTATTGTCTATTGGATTGACTGATTTAAAAATGATAGAATAAGTTTAGAAGACAATGAATGGAGTGGCAGATCAAATACTGCAATTAATGAAAAAGTTATTGTGATGAAAAAATTAATAATGGATGATAGGCATATAATAACTTAAGCACAATCTACCTTTAAATATAATGCAAGAGATACACACTAGCTCAAAATAGGTAGAGAATGGATGTTTAATCTCTTAGATGCCAGTGATGTTTTGAAATTAAGCCTAATATGCAAAAAAAATATGAAAATTAAAATTATGAAATCTTGCTTAATTTTCATTGAAATCTGAAATTTTCAGTATTCACTGCATTTTTTGTTCTCTTTATAACAATATAAGCATTTTTTCAAATTTTATTTTTTTGCAATTTTTCGTTACATATATGACAGTGGTGTTTAACATTTTTTATTATGCAAGGTACTTTTCTATACTAAGTTATTTGGTGATCTACTCTCTTATAAAGATCATGTTCATGTTCCATCAATCTGATATCAGATTACATATAACTATGCAATTAAATGCACTCACTCACTTCTGAGGACCCACTCCCAGCCCTAAAAACTTTAAACATTTTTTAAAATAATGAACTAAAAGCTGAGTTGCAAATATTGAAAACAGTAAATAACTTAATCAGCACTTCCATGTTCAAATGATTTACTATAGATCAGTGGTGTTAAATTTTTTTTATTATGCGAGCTACTTTCCTATACTAAATTGTTTGGCGATTTACTCTCTTCTAAAGATCACGTTCACGTTCCCTCAACCTGATATCTGATTATGTACAACTATGCAGTTA
Source organism: Olivierus martensii (assembly GCA_000484575.1). NCBI lineage: Eukaryota > Metazoa > Arthropoda > Arachnida > Scorpiones > Buthidae > Olivierus > Olivierus martensii. The sequence continues at coordinate 15,172 of AYEL01074498.1, read as the reverse complement.
AATGCACTCACTCACTTTTAATTATTTTAATTTGATAAATAAAACAAATATATTGAAATAAAAGATTTATTTCTCTATTTTAGAAAGCCAAAGTTAGAAAAAACAATAGATTGATTATAGACTCATAAGTTATAGGAAATGCTGGCTGATTTCAAAAAATAAAATAAAATAAAATAAAAAAAAAAAAAAAAAAAAAAAAAAAAAAAAAAAAAAAAAAAAAAAAAAAAAAAAAAAAAAAAAATGTTAATATAAAATTTGGCATTGTTTGGAGCTGGCAATATTTTCATCGTCAGGTTGATATGAAGAAGTGAACAATTGCAGACAATCATCCAAATGATCATTTATAATTTGGTTTCTTGATTTTTTATGACATTCAAATTTGAAAAAGCAGATTCTTAGCAGTATGTCAATCCAAAACATGACAAAACTTTTTGTGCAATATCAGTTAATATTGGAAACTTTATGTGTATATTTCCAAATGTTAAGAAAATTAATGATTTCATAATTTTAACAAAAAATAAATAAATGATCAGTGATTCCACAATTTTAACAAAAAATAAACAAACAATAGCAATATACTTAAAGAGAATTAAAAAATAATACAAAATAATGATAAATAAATTATGTTTTCAGTTTTAATTAAATTTGTAAGGAGAAATCAACTTGAGGGGAATAAACAAGAGTTTGACCAAAAATTGCTCTGTGATTGACCGGTCGATCCCAATTGATGGGTTGAACACCCCTGCTATAGATAAAGTACATGCGTAGTAACTATCTTAACACTATCTGGCTGATAGTTAATTTATGTGTTGTATTTAATCTTTATATTTATTGTGTCAGTCAACCTTTAGATTTTTGAATGGGTTATTCTACTGATAGCTATTCTGTGTATTAGACTGAAACTCATGCAACTGGCCCTAAATTTATATCATAGCTAAAATAAAAAAATTCATATAAAAATTTAATTATAGGAAAAAAATAAAAGTCTACTAAAGGCTGGGTTTCAGAGATATAAAATGCAATGTAAATACATTGGTGTAGTGATGCTGGTGTTACTTTTGCTATATGGCTAGACCTAGATGTTATGTCCTTACAAAGTTTGCTCTTGTTCAAATTTTTACACTGCGTACAAGAGTACATTGACCATTCATTCAATCAGGCAATCAGGATATAAGCTGGTTATTGAAACTTTGTTGTTCTCTGAAGCAATATATAAAACACATTCATACAGTTCTTTTAGCTTTTAAATTTTGTAATTGCAAAACCATGTCTTTCAATAATTTTATGATTGAAGCCACCAATAATTAAAGCAGTTCTTGTGTTTTGCTATCTATATTGAATCAGCTAATTTCAAATGACATTAGAGTAATTGGTTAATAATTAAACAATGTTATATTTGTATATAACAGCACTAAACTGCAGTTGAAAATTAATAACTAAAACGTTTCATTCAAAAGTTTTAGTTATTAATTTTCAACTGCAGTTTAGTGCTGTTATTTACAAATATATTATTAGAAGCAGTTAGTTAAAATAGTTGTCTAAACGATGTTATTTATTTATATTGTGCAATACACTTGGTTTGAACCCGATATGCTTGACACACCCCAGCACAATTTGCCATGTTTAGACCTGTGAGATCCAGCCTTAATGTCAGTTGCATATGTTAATTGTATGTTACATTAGTCTATGAACTTATTAAAAACTCATAAAATCAACTAAAAACCAATAAAAGGACAAAATCTACAGACACATAAGTTACAGGAAATGCTGGTTGATTAAAAAAAAAGTTAATGCGAAATTTGGAATTGTTTGGAGCTGGCAATATTTTCATCGTCAGGTTGATATGAAGAAGTGGCCAGTTGCAGACAGTCATCCAAATGATCATTTGTAATTTGGTTTCTTGATTTTTTTTTTTTGACGTTCTTATTTGAAAAAGTGGATTCTGACAAGTATGTCGATCTGAAACACGACAGAATTTTTTGTGCACTATCACTTAATGTTGGAAACTTTTTATGTGTATATTTCCAAATGATAAGAAAATTATTGATTTGACAATTTTAATGAAAAATAAATAAACAATAGCAATACACTTCAAGATAATTAAAAAATAATACTAAATAATAATAAATAAATTATTATGTTTTCAGTTTTAATTAAATTTGTAAGGAGGAATCAACTTAGGAGGAATAAGCAAGAGATCAACCAAAAATCGCTCCACAATCGACTGGTCAATTGTGATCGACACTTGAATACCCCTGATATATGAGATCAACAAAAAAAAACAATTTTTTTATATGAAATTATAACCATCCAATGAAATAATTGATATTTTTAAATAGTGACAAGTCCTCTGAACAAAATAAGCCATGAACAAAAAAAATTTGGCTGGAATTTTCAGAAACTATTTATAAAAACCACAAGTTACATAACTTTTGTTAAATGAAATTACATCATATAATTATTTAAAAATTACGTGAATTCTTTGAAATATTATCATTTTTTATAATATTGCATATTTATTAATTTGTTCTTACTTCATTTACACAATTTTTAGCAGTACTTTTATAAATAGTGTTATTTATATGAAAAAATCCTAACATATATAAAAATGGCATTATCTTATACAAAAACAGCTATAATATATTTTCTGTTTCTCTAATTGGACTGCTGTTGGTTTATTGTAACACCAGACCCAATGCCACTTACCCATATGCAAAGTAGGCTTGGCTGCAATTTCCTGGGAAAGGATGCTGCTGTAAAGCAATAAAAGTGCTGTGTCTTTTTAAATGCCTAAAGGTGTTTACATTTTGTTTTTCACAATTTTCTCCTAAATTTTGGTGAAATTAAAATAAAAAATGAATGATTAACAAGTAAGATATATTTTAGTTTATTTTAAGAGAATTAATTATTATTTGTTATTTTCTTATTAACTACAATGTTTTTTTATTTTCAACATTTTATATCTCATTTATTGAATTTCATAATTGAAATAAATTTGATAGATTAGAGCAGAGATGGCCAATCATGATATTTACCTGATAATACTTACCTGATATTTACCATATTTTTCTGGAGTTCAATGTGCCATTATATGGCACATTGAACTCCAGAAAAATATTTAAAAAAATTTCTTATACAGTTTATCTATATATATATTATAAATTTGAAATATGTTATATATGTATTATAAATACAGGGTGTCCCAATAAAATGTGTATACACTTTTTAAAAAAATTTCTTATACAGTTTATCTATATATATATTATAAATTTGAAATATATATGTTATATATGTATTATAAATACAGGGTGTCCCAATAAAATGTATACACACTTTGAATGACTATTATATGAACAGGTATTATGATACATAAAAGTTTCAAATGCAAAATAAAGTAGACAAATGTAGAAGTCAGCCCTTCATCGGAAGTGTTCAAATTGTTGGCCGTTATGATCCAGGCACAACTGGTAAAGCTCATCAATGGAATCAAGAACGTTCCTAATCATTTCAACTGAAATTTGGGCACACTCTCTTTCAGTTGTTTCTGTCAACTTATTTTAAGAGGAAAATGGTCGTCATACTAATAAGTCTTTGGTTGTGGTGCTCCTAAAATTTTTGGTTTAAAGTTGTGTTTTATTTATTTAATTGTGTGTAAGACTTATATCATCAGATAAAAGAACACTTGAAGAACACAATTATGTAAGTGTCATCTTTGTAGGGGTGTAGGAATTTGAACAGTGACGTCTTTTTTGTTTCTATGGTTTTATAAGCTATTGGCAAAATGCCAATATTCTTAGAATTTCAAAAATTTTTATTTTGATTAAGTTGCTATTAGCAACAAAGTTTAAATTTACACATTCTACTTCACTGCTCCTCGTCCGGTTTTACTAACCGAAAATTAACGGTAATTTGTTAATTGACATCATAAAAGGAGCTTTGTTAGTAAGACTGATCTGTGTTTACAACTTGCACTAATCAAATCTTTTCTCGCACTAACCGAATAGCGGTATCAATTTTTTAAGTCGCACTAATCGAATTCGCGCTATTCGAAGTCGCGCTAATCGAGGCCTATCTGTACATTGTACATACATTATTTCTACTTTATATAGGCTGTATATTTATCATATTATTTCTGCTTTTATTATATATTATTATTTTAGGTTTTATATGTTATTTGGCATCATTTGATAAATTGTTTTTTTTTTTATCTGGGAATACTCAGGAAACTTTCCCACATAAATTAATAATAATTGCTTCTTTGCTTTATACCATTTTGGCTTATGACAGGTTTCATAGGAATGCTCAACTTTTTATAAAGTTGAGAATTCTTATGAAACCTGTGTATTTATACTATAAATACACAGGTTTCATACATATTTATAGAACTTGTATTTATACTAGTTCTATAAATACAATAAACTGAACTTTAGTAATATCTACCAATTCCTTAAATTCACCCCCTTCAAATCCTCTATCACCCATTTATATATGAAAATATTTCTTGTGGTCATATTTGAGAATAGTTGTAAAAATAAATGATCCACAATTTAGAAATTAATCATTCTTGAATATTTGTATGTTCTAAATTTAAACTACAAAAAAGAATAGAATTGTAAACTTTAATTTCAGAATTGATGTTCTCTGTGTAAAAAACGTTATATTAAGAGCTGAAGATGGCAAATAAGCCGAAAGTGTTTCCCAGTAGCACTTTAAGATAAATTTCTTTTCCTCAAAGCTTAGTCTGATTTCAGCCAATTACTTCGAGTGTTCAAAGTTGAAAAAATAACAAAAGATGTTGTAGTTAAGAACTTTCAAAGAGTGTATACATTTTATTGGGACACCCTATATATACAGGGTGGCTAAAATGTATGGAAATGGCTAAATATTTTGAAAATGGTTTACTTTTTACTTGTGTGTTTTACTGCTCTATATGGAATTTAATTACCTTATTAAATTTTCACTGTCAGCACTTATGAGCAGACCATTTGCTTCAATCATATTACAAAAATTCTTTTACTTTTTTTAAATGGAGAAGTGCTTTCGGCTTATTTGCCATCTTCAGTTCTTAATATAACGTTTGTTTTTTACACAGAGAACATCAATTCTGGAATTAAAGTTTACAATTCTATTCTTTTTTGTAGTTTAAATTTAGAACATACAAATATTCAAAAGATTTTTAAACATTGGTTCCTTTACATGTGTTTGTAAGATTTTCATTAAACACTGGAATTTTAAATAAAATATATGAAATTAAAAAATTAAATGGAAAATAATTAAGAACTATCTATTTTCTGCTGTTTACAATCTTTTGAATATTTGTATGTTCTAAATTTAAACTACAAAAAAGAATAGAATTGTAAACTTTAATTTCAGAATTGATGTTCTCTGTGTAAAAAACGTTATATTAAGAGCTGAAGATGGCAAATAAGCCGAAAGTGCTTCTCCATTTAAAAAAGTAAAAGAATTTTTGTAGTATGATTGAAGCAAATGGTCTGCTCATAAGTGCTGACAGTGAAAATTTAATAAGAAAATGGTTTATCGGAATTCTTTGAAATTGGCATGCGATTAGTAGTGCTTATGTCCTACTATCTCGATTTTTTAAATTTTATATCAACATTTGTTTTTGAGATAAAAGACAAATTTCACTTTTTTTAAATGGCACTAGTATTTGAAATGAGTATTTCATCCTGAATTCAATGATATAGCACATGCCTATCTTATCTTTTAGGAAAACCTCCAAAATACCCATGTTGACTTTATTGCAACGTTCATGGCAATGATTCACTGCAATCACTGCTAATCTTCCATGTGGCTGGATCGTTGAATTGCCGGCCACGGCAATTTGAAATTATTCTCAAAAAAAGTGTTCTTGTTTTAATATTAAATTACACTGATTTTTTATGGTTTTCATTAATTTTTGTGTACTTTATCTCATATTAACGTTTCTATAGTTCATCATTACTTTTTACAGTATCTATGCAATAATTATTGTTTAAAATGGCTCATTTAAGTGAAAAAGAAAGGATATAAATTTTAATGATGATTTGATATGCTGAGAGGTGTCAAAGTAGTAAACTATTTTCAATGGAATTCATCCTGACCTAAAGCTCATCTCCAAATCAACTGTTTCAAAGACATTGCAGAGGTTTAATGAAACTGGAAGTGTTAAAGATTGATCAAAACATGGATAGCTAAACATTGTTTTAATGATGAAAATTAGTTGACAGTTATGTTAGATGTGATAGAAAATCCAAAACATTCTATACAGCAGTTAGCATTGAACCATAATATGAGTAAATCAATCATGGATGGGATCAATACAGAAAAATCCTGAAATGGGTAAAGTACCATCTCTACAAAATGTACTTGCTGCAAGAACCGAACGAAAATGATTTTGACAGCAGGATTGAATTTTGTGAAACAATGATACACAGGATAACCAAGGATGGTAACTTCATTTAACCAAGTGCTATTTTCTGATGAATCTACTTTTTGTTTAAACGGAAAGGTTAACTGCCATAACTGTAAATTTTGGTGAAACATTAATCTGCATTGAATGGAGAAGGTCCATACCCAGTACTCACAAAAAATTAATATTTGATATGGCATTATTGATCAGCATATTGTATGTCTATTTTTCTTCAATAGCAATTTAATATCTGAGAGATATCTACAACTTTTGCAACAATAAGTTATACTTGACTAAGGAAATCTCAAACTACTACAATCCACATATGCCAGTAGACACCATATGGTTCCAACAAGATGGAGCACCTCCCCATTTTGGACATCAAATATGTCAGTATTTAAACGAAATATTTCCTGCTAGATGGATAGGACGAAGAGAAACAATTGTATGGCCACCAAGAGAACTTAAATCGATCATCTGATTTAAGTTCTCTTGACTTCTTGTTGGATCATACAAAAATTGGATATATATTAACAGAACAATGCATATGGAGGAAGTGCCGGAACGTATAAGGAACGAAATTGCCAGTATTTCACCAAATACTTTGATTGATTTGTTGGAAAACTTTGTTCAACGCATTCATTATTGCCAAGAAGTAAACAGACAATACTTGGAGCATTTATTGTAATCTTTGAATTTTTTTGATTTTTTGATAGTACAGTATGCTGAATGCTAACATAACTTATCTTTATTATCATTTTCTAAATTTAAATATCTTATTAATGTTTTTGCCATGTTTTTTGTAGAATAGCATTTCATTGCCGGCTGACGATCTGGCCACGCAGAAGATTAGCAGCAATCGCAGTGAATCATCGCCATGAATGTTGCAATAGTCAATATGGATCTTTTTGAGGTTTTTCCTAAAAGATAAGATAAGCATGTGCTATAGCATAGAATTCAGGTTGAAATACTTGTTTCAAATATGGTTAAATTGAACCCTAGTGCCATTTACAAAAAGTGAAGTTTGTCTTGTATCTTGAAAACAAATTATGATATAAAGTTGAAAAAATCAGGATAGTAGGACATAAACACTACTAACCTCATGCCAAATTTCAAAGAATTCTGATAAACCGTTTTCAAAATATTTACCCGTTTCCATACATTTTAGCCACCCTATATATGTGTGTATTCACTTATAACATAAGAATGGCTGAATGGATTTTTATGAAACAACTTTTGTTTGTTAGGAGATTTACACAGGAAGGTTTAAAGACAGGTACTGATTATTAGAAATTGATTTTATATATTGTAATTGGCATAAATTACTTGATATAAAATCCAATATGGAAGATTAATGCTTATTTGAGCAACTTTGGACGAGCAAAGATGGAATCACAACTATCAAATAGATGGAATGTAATATGATATTATTGCCATAATATTATGAAATGACTACATCATATGGAAGTCAAAAGATTTTATTTAAAACATTTTTTATTAATTAAAATAATCATAAATATGGATATGATGAAACATTTTTGAGACACAGCTCTTGAACCAATGTATTTGTGGTTTCTCCCTTTTCTTGATGTCAAATCCATTTTCTGTCATGTCCTTTGGATGCTTTTGAGAGGTGAGCTGCCTACTATCGTGCAAATAGTAGCATACATTACTAACAAGATAACATGGCAGATGAAGAGTCTTCAATCTCTTCATCTGCCATGATGATCTAATGACATCACATCATAGGTAATCTAGTTGACTAGTTTGCTACTGGCCTTACAATGATGTAACACTAAAAATAGTTATATTAAAGAATAATCACTTAAGTCATGTGATAAAGTAGTCATCATCTGGGAGGGTTTAGATTTAATTCCAAGTCCCACACCTCCAATTTTTCTGAAGGAGCAAAGATTTGGGACCAGATTGTTACTTAAAAATAATATTTTGTAAGTATGGATCTAGATAAGTTGAGAATCATTGCAGTAAAGTGAAAGATGATGGCATCATTGTGCCTTTTTTTTTTTTTGGTGCTTGTATATTATGGAATAATTTTCCATTGATCATCAAAAACTTCAAGATTTAATTATCTGTTTACTTATAAGAAAAGTTTTTTCATTTCGTGTCAAGCCAGCAATTCTAAGAATATAGGACAATGCCGTATTGTATATGGCCAATTTCTAATTTACATAAAATTGTAACACAATAACAATTTCAATCCCAGGATTCAGGATTAATAAATGAATGAAATCTTGGGGATTTGATTTATTTAATACAATAATCATAAACTATTGTATCCTTTGGCATAATTCTCTCTATTTTTCGACATATTTTTAATACACTAAAATACGAACATAGAAAATTAGACAAATTTTATTATAAATCTAATACAAGAAATATCAAATTAGACTCATTATAACAAGAAGATTGTAAAATTCCAACAGCAGAAAATAAAATGTCCTTTATATTTGAATTTCTAAAGTAAAAGTTGATTGCATGACACGGATCTTTATGATAAAGTTCTGCCATCTTAATATCTTAAATGTATCATCTTATATTATACATTAATCACTGTGTTGATTTTCCATGCATTTACCATTGGCTCACTAAAGGTTTTACATATTATAAAATACAATTTTAACTTAGAATTGATATTTATAAAAGCCATATTATTACTGCTTTGAATTTCGAAAATATTGTATTTTTCCAGTTGATTTCAGATATTTTATACAGGAGGTCTGTGACGTACAATAGTCCAAGTTATAATGATATGTACTTATGATGAAAATCTGCATCAATAATTTTGCAATAATGGTGGCCAGTTGACCAAATGGTGAGTTGTTGTGAAAATGGAAGTATATTGTATTTTCACCATGCAATATTCTTATTTAATTTCGGGTCTCACATATTCAGATGTTTTAGGTTCCAGGCTTGATCTATTCAACCCCATCCTAAATGCATGGAATTCAGATTCTATATTGCTGAAAAATTTTTGATAGATTTTGTCTAGACATCAATTCATCTGTAAAGTCCTACTGACTCTACCACAGATATGAGCAGTTTATAGCCGGGTCTGGAATGGATACCATTATACAGTAGTCAACCAATGATTGTAATATGATTGAAATGGCATTAATCTTTTGTATGCCATTGAGAGCAAATGCTGTTCAAGATCTTCAAGATCATTGACCATAAAATGCTATTGACAGCATATGCCATACTTAGCAGGGACAAACAATAGAATTTTGCAACTACAGATTCATGAGTCCTAATCAGTTTATTACAGTTGTGTTTGAGGATTTTTGAAAAAGGACCATAATGAGTTTCTGATGATGGTTCCTAAATATATTTTGACAGAAATTTCTTATTTTAAATGGTTTTTATGAAAATTTATTTGTATTTTTTGGAAAATTTTCTTTTTTCTCTCTAGATTGATATGTTTGTTGTTCTAATTATATGTTGAAATAAATTTAATTATTCAATTTTCTGGTAAAAATTAATTTTTTATAGTATGAACTATAAAATCTTAAAATTTAAAAAATATTATAGATATCAAAATTTTGCTTAATTCTAATAAAATAGACAATATTTTTTATTAATCATTAATTTTTTCTTTATTTTTGCTGTATTTTTGTCAAAAAATGAGAAAATACTATTGTAAACAAAGGTTTCCCTAAAAAGGATCATGGCACTTTTATTATTTTATTTCTGCATTCCTTTCCTACACTTTTCTTGCCAAGCTTATAGCATGTGATATTGGATGTGCTGCGAGGGTCACTCATCAGGAATCCAATTAAAGCAAATGCAACCCTAGAAGATCATATCTTAGACCTGAAGGGCTAAGATATGATCTTCTAGGGTTGCATTTGCTTTAATGCTAATTCCCAATTGCCAACACATCTTTCCAAAAAATACAAAAAATTTCCAAATCTAATTCCTTTATAAGATCATTTTTAACTGTACGTTGTTGTTCTGTGACTTGTTGCATGTATGTAAGCCTGATGAGGACAGTTAAGGTCGAAAACGTTACATAATAAATTTTTTATGTTGTGTTTGACTTTGGCCTGCTTACTAAGTGCTTGTTAAATTTTTTTATGTTGTGTTTGACTTTGGCCTGCTTACTAAGTGCTTGTTTTAATAGACTTCTGAAATATTAGCCTTTAAGAGCAGTTTCTTTAAAGTTATAAGATATCTAATTACAGAAAGAAAATCTTTATCATGTAAATGAATTGAATTTTTACTTTTAATTTACAAAATAGATTTAAACTTATTTCACAGTGAATATGAATAAAAATACAGGGCACAACTTACAACATAGAATTTAGAATTGTCAGCTGTCCTTTGTAAAATACTTCAATGACATAGAACTAGTGACAGTTGACATAATTCTACATTTTTGGTTGTGAAGCAGTTGCTAGAATGGCCCCTTTAATTTTTTACATTTAAGTAATATTAATGCCTGTTACATAATGAATAAATTAAGAGATATTTATGTATAGTAATAAATCTCAAAATCTCTGGATTAGAAGTTATTTATTTCTAGGATTGGAATTGTCTAAAATCATTCTGGATCTCAGAATTGAAACTGCTATAAGACAGTTATTTAAATTATATTAAGCTATGACATTGATACTTAATAAATATCTGATACCAGATCTACATATCAGATTTGATAGCGATCCAACTTGCTGATGATTATTAAGTTAATGAAATATACTGTCAATTGAAGCTTCTTGCAGAAACTTTTATAAATGGTAAATAATAATATAAGAACAAGCATTATTTTAAGTGGGAAAACATTTAATGTTGCAAAAATTGTGTCTGGAATACTTTCATCTTCAACAAACCTACTTCAGTAGAATTATATACATTTATAAATAAATACTTAAGATAAACTCACTTTTTCACAAGAATTCTAAAGAACAATTTCTTTTAGAATTCTTGAGTTATTTTAAGTATTTACTTATAAATGTATATAATCTTGCTGAAATGGGTTTGCTGAAGATGAAAGTAGTCTATTGTGCACTATTTTTGCAACATTAAATGTTTTTTCTACCTAAAATTATGCTTGTTTTTATATTTCTTGGACTTCAAGATGGATATTAGATTTAACATGATAAATAATTATTATCCTTCTTTTAATAAAGAATGGAAACTTAGTGTTCCAGTAAAATTAATCATACAAATCACTTCTATTTATTATATTATATTATATTAATTTAAGTTTATTTGAAATGAATATTAGAATATGTTATTTTTTTCAGCAAGTGGTGATACATCAACTGAAAAAAGTACTGATAATAAAGATGAAAATCCTGAACAGCCAAAATCTGTCCAGTGTGATGAGTAAGCCAAATAATTATTTTACATTTATATATATTTTCTGTGTTTAGTTTTAAAAAATGTTATTGATCCATTAAACTAGATGTGGGAAAAAATTCCGAACTGATGCAGAAATAGAATTTCATGCAGTTAAAAGTGGTCATAAAAGTTTTTCTGAATCTACAGAAGAAATTAAACCTTTGACAGAAAAAGAGAAACAAGAGCAATTAAAAAAGTAATCAGTTTCTTTCAAATCTTTTTACATAATAACTACCCAGGTACAGTATAATAATTAAAAGGCTCTATTTGAGATAAATATATACAGTAAATTCCGCTTAATTGAGACACGTCGGGCGAAACCAGAGGACTAGAAAAAATAATTAATGGTTGAGAATGGTAGAGTAGTTAAAATGAAATTATATTGGAGGATCTTGCTACTGTCCCATTGAGGAAAATACTGTCATTTGTTTTAAAGACGGGTCTTTTTCTGGGATGATTTGATTGGGGGGTGCACAATAGACCATGTTGGTCGCGGTGCTTGGGCTGGGTAGGATCCTGCCTTTTCTACTACTACTACTACTTAAGTTTTTTCTGTCATATTTAAGTAGTGATGATGTAGATTAGTGCTGTCCAATTATAATGAACCCGAAGGCAATAGCTGCCTTTACTAGAGATATGGAAGGCCGCAGTTACAAAAAAGAGGGGGAGGGGCTTTGGCACTCGATACGCTATTGTCTCAACAAACCGAACGCAAAAATATAACGCTTTTTGAAAACAAATTTTATTTCCAGATCTTATTATAAAATTATATTTACCAGATTGTATCCAATAAACATGTTAATAAAAAGCTATAAAATATAAACAGTTAAAAAATATAGAAAATATGTATGTACCTATTCAATGTGATAAATGAGGGTGGGCAGCAGCATTTACCAGGGCTGGGATATTTACATACTTTCCTGTTGTAACTAGCCGCAGAATATATATAAGAGAAAAATCTCCAAGGCAAATTCTGAATCGATTCTTAACTATCTTCATGTTAGAAAATGCACCTTCACACAAATAAGTACAACCAAACGTTGATACAGTAGTCTATTACTTTCCGACCAAAAGATACTCCCAGAAGATAGCTATTCATCAAGATGAAACCATTTATGCCATTTTAATTAATAAATGGTTTCATCAAGATGAAACCATTTATTAATTAAAATGCATTTTTAGATAATAAAAGGCTTCTTTTGTAAAAATTTTAAGTAAGCAAATTTAATCTCCTGAAGGAAAGAGCCCAAAATAAAAAGAAGAAATGTAACGTTAAAATGAAGTCTATTATTTGTTGCTTTGTTGGAATGATAAAAGAATGTTTTTTGAAAAGTATAAAGGAAAGAATTATTGTTAAGGAAGATTACTACAGTTTTGCTACAGTATTACTGTTAAAGAAAAATTATAAAATATTTTTAACTGGTTAAATTTGCATGGCTAAAAATATAGAACTGAAGAGGGCTTAAGAAGCGGAAATGCATTTTCTAATATAGCCGTGCATTCAGTGTGTATTTTTAAAGAAATTTTTAAGTTTTAGCTCGTATAATAAAAAGTATTTGAGAAGAAATGGTTTATTAGGAATGGTCATAAAACTGTTGCAATAAAACAGTGTTTAAATAATGGAATAATTTATAGATTCCAGTAAAAGATTGCGGTAAAAAGAAAACACTGCCTACTTAAAAATAATTGTGATTGATCAAACCGTTTATGGTTTCATCTTGATGAACAGCTATCTGAAGAAATATCAATATCTAGAATATGATCCATGGAAATTTATTCGTACAGAAAATCGTAGAAGAATTAGAGTAGAGAGATCTCGTAGGTGGGAGTTTCTTATTATTTTAATGATTTCTGGAGTCGTCAATAATTTGCCGTGGATGATGTCCGAAAATTACGTTTATGATAATTATTGGTACTGCTATTGTTAGATACTAATACAGAGCCCTTGAGAAGTAATTTAATCCGACCCTAGCAAGAGAAGTATTTTTAGAAAAGCTTTATGGAGTATATCGGATGAACGCTGATGATCATTTCAAAATTTAAATTTGTACATTCAAAATTGCTAAAATGACGAATCACTAGAGTAGCCCAATCATATTTTTTGTGGCGAAAATGTCTTTAACAATTTTTTAACTGGTTGATAGTGAAATAAAATTTTAAAATATATACTTTAATTAAAATCGAAATATTTTAAATAAAATTTATTACATGGAAAGAATTCTCTTTTCCAATCTCTCTTTTTACCTGAAGCACTGGCAATACAATGGTCTTGATGACATCAATCACACCATCTAAATGTCATCAGAGCCCAAGATTTTATCGGCAGCGAAAGCTAAAGTTGGTATACTTTAGTTTGTATTCATGCTAAATTTTTTCTGTTATACAAAGTATGAATAATAATTTAAATTAATGGTAAATTTAAACTGCTAGAATAATAATAATAACGACAGGTACATTTTATTAAATTGGAAAGGGCAAGAAAGAGCAGATAGTCTAATGAAATTCAGCTGGAAATAATAATTATTTAGAAATAATGTATTATTTTTAGCTAAATTTCATTTTTCTCTGAAGAATAATATTAAATGCTGCTAAAATTAAACAGTTAAAATATTAATGTACTAAAAGATTACGCCCATATGATTTATTGGCAGTTTTTAAATAAGATATCGATAGTTTTGAGCATTTATTATTTGAATTTAATAATAGTTTTAAAAAATTCGATGTATAAACCTTACTTCTTTCATAAATAATACAAAATATGAGCATATTTTGAGAATATTTTAAACGGTTTTGCCACAAACATTTACACACCACTGAAGTTCGCTTCAGTTATGGATAGATGTTAGAAGTGAAGAATGTATCACTTACTAGTCCCCCTGTGGGTATTGGGGGTTAGAATATACCCACCGTCCGACCCCGCGTGTCGTAAAAGGCGACTAAAGGGGTTGAAAGGCTTTGGCCTTTCGTGTTCAGTGTTATCACTTTGGGTGCAGAGGCAACTCTGCCACCCATTGTGGTGAAACGAGCTTCGGCTCAAGACTCCTTGGAGTCAGTGTTAACTCGCTCCTGTGGTAAGGAGAACATCCCGCTGTGGGATTAGAGTTGGGGCCTTTTAGGTCCAGTGTGTAAATGTGTGCGTGAATGGCAAACTTTGTGTGTGCGTAAAAGGCGACTAAAGGGGTTGAAAGGCTTTGGCCTTTCGTGTTCAGTGTTATCCCTTTGGGTGCAGAGGCAACTCTGCCACCCATTGTGGTGAAACGAGCTTCGGCTCAAGACTCCTTGGAGTCAGTGTTAACTCGCTCCTGTGGTAAGGAGAACATCCCGCTGTGGGATTAGAGTTGGGGCCTTTTAGGTCCAGTGTGTAAATGTGTGCGTGAATGGCAAACTTTGTGTGTGCGTAAA
>AYEL01074497.1:0-41805 GCA_000484575.1 Olivierus martensii | reverse complement strand
GTATTAATGCTACACAATATTTCTATAGTCGTATACGCAAAATACACAAGGCAAAGTTTTTTAATTGTTTTATCTTTATAATGAAGTTTCATTCGTTATAATTTTACTTGAAAATATAGTGACAACTCAACTCAATATGACGTCATCAGTTTATATAGTTTCTTTAAATTCTAATTAAAAAGTAAAAAGATGGTTTATGACAGTCGGCATTTTATATAGAGAAAATGAAATTTTCAAGTTATAATTAATCTTTAATAATGAAAAGTTGCAAATTATGTGGAACGAATAACTCAAAAATCGATTATACATATCTAAACTTCTCTCTTCCTTTATAGGTTTTAATCTTTAATATTAGTTTACACATTTTGATAGCGAATCATTAGTAATTTTTTCGATATAATTTAATCAGACACTGCAGGCTGCAGTACCTGGAATAGCCATTTATCTCTAGCATCCAGCGAAAAGCCATGTCTGACACATGTCGTTAGGACCGGCCGGCGACCACCGAGATCTACACTCTTTCCCTACACGACGCTCTTCCGATCTAGGTCAGAAAGATGTTGCAATTGTAAGTTTTTCAATTTTATATATTTAGGAAATTTTAACAAAATATAATCTTTATTATTAAAAAATTTTGAATAACTTAATTATACAATATGTAATCATGCTAAATGATTACATATTGGTAATGATTTTTCACAATTATTAATAATACATATATCTAAGATTATATTATATGAAATTTATAGGTTTGTGCAAAATATAATGCATCAAATTTTTTTCCTTGGCCAAAACTGTTGAAAATAAAACTTTTATATAATAATTTTGAAATATGTTATGTTTCCAAATGAAATGTCAAAGTATTCCAACAGATAATACCATAATAAACATTGAAATGGTTTCTCTCAGTGATGTATATTACAAAGCCCTAATATAATTTTTAATGGCAAAATAAACATCAATGATGAACATTTACATGCTTTGATGATGTTTACTGCAAATATTTATGAAAACTCTACAGTTGACAGAAGCACCTTAGTTATCATATTAAAAGAATGAAATCTTTCTAATAAGGAAAAATGGAGCTCAATGATTTGCTGTACTCTGATTATTATCCTTATAGTTTGCAATATTCTGTTGTTATTATTTGTCAGAGATGATGTGTGACAATCTGGAAACTCAATCTTTCAATCAGTAAAAGCAATATTATTTGAATGTTCAAAAATATTTGCAAGGATGGTTTATCAGGATTTCATATTGAATACAAAAAATAGAGAAATGACATATTTTTATTTGTTGGCCTGTTATGAAGTTGATGGGGAACTTTATTGTTCTGAATTTTCATATGTGATGAAATTTGGATTCATTAATTTAAGCTGCAGACAAAAATATATTTTATAGCATTATATTGCTCTGATACTCCTCATCCTTATCACTATCATAGATGTGAGCAACTTCTTGTTGGGTCAACCATCAGGAGAGGGAAAGAGGGATAAAGTTCAACAACCAGACCCAGATACTTCTTGAACATTTTTGGAAATATGGGATCTAGATTTGAATTTGATTAGCCATATAATAAACTAATTGCTAACTACAAATTACCCACATTTGTAATGTGACTCCATCACAAGTATGTCTCTAGAGTTTTATATTATAATTGGAATATCTCACTGCCAATTAGATAATTAGACAGTAACATAAAACAACAAAGAAGAAAGTAAACTCATTTCCAATTAGATAGAAAAAACTATATATAAAACTCAAATTGTATTGAATTCATTAATTTGATGATATATGGAATCTATCTTATGCTTTATTAGATTTTCACATTTAGAGTACTGACTGATGTTATCTGCAATATAAGATTTGAAGATGATACTGACAGTAAACTATGTAGTGAGAGCATAATTAATGATTAAAATTATAAATGTAAAATAATAAATGCCAATCAATATAACAGTGATGATAGAAAATTAAATAATTGAATATTTATTCTATTGAAAATAAAATTCTTCTTGCAAAACGTATAAATAAGAGATTTTTAAAAATTGCCTTTTTCAAGGAATCATTTATTTTATCAGAGCCATGTTTAGAAAGAGAAACATTTCAAATAATGTATAGATATGTATATTAGTGTGTGTAGACATACATACATACATACATACATACATACATACATATACATACATATACATACATATACATACATACATATACATACATACATACATACATACATACATACATACATACATAATAGACAAATCTAAAAATTAATGAATGAATGATTAGATGCACTCATAGTTCAAAATGTTAATATCCTGAAATTTAATAAATAAATATTTTGAAAATTTTATTTAATTTTTAGATGAAATTTATTCATATATAGTAAAAAAATTTAGAATTAAAATTTTTTATTCATATTTTTACATTATTATTTATATATTTATTAGGATTTGCAATTATTGATGGAAAGATGTAATTTATTATATTCCCAAAAATTGTGGAAAGAATATATAGAATGTGGAAAACTAATTTTATCAAGTCATTTCTTTCCAGTAACTAAGCCTTCTGAATATTTTGGTAAAATTATTCTTTTATAATAATTTTAGTGATAAATTAAATTTTATAAATAAGAGTTTTTTGTTTTTTTCCATTACAGATATATTTTTGATACAAATTTTTAAAAGATCTTAAGAATATTAGTTAAATATAACTTTACTATAAAAGATAAAATTTTTCTGTATTATTTAAATCTTTTCCATTATAGTTTATGCATCATAAAATTTCTCTTTAATTGAAAGTATTTAAGTATTTACTAGTTTTATATTAAATTTTAAGACAGTTAGTTAAGAAAACATAGTTTAGATACTTTTTCTAATTTTATGGAATGTTAATGTTCAATCACTTGTTATTTTTACATATATATTATGCAATTTTTTTCATCTTTCACAGTAGTTCACAGCAGAATGTTATTGTTGTGTACAATCATACATCATGGTTAACATATTTCATAACATCTATATTCTCTGCAAGTTTCATTCCTTACAAGAAAAATTTATGGTCTATAGATTTTGTAAAAGTTAATTTATTGTTTATTTAATAAGATGAAGAATATTATCTAAATAAATGTTATTTAGTAATGGTAATTTATTAAATTATAGTCAGTAATGTATAGTTTACAATTATTATTATTAGCATTAATTACACTAAGGAAAAAAGGTATATTTTTTTAGAATTGGTTGGCAACTTTTTTCATTACTTGTCAAATTTTGTGTATTTGCATCTTAATATATGTGTCTTGGGGATGATAATAGTAAAAAAGTATGTGCAAGCATTTACAAGGAGAGTAAATAAATTATTGCTTGAGATGCTTCATAATGCAAGAGCAAAATATAGCTGCATTAAATATAAATAAAACACAAAAAAGAATTAATTTATTTGCTTTTTTAATTTTAAAAATTTAGTTTAGTTTTCAAATATAATAAAAACTTTTGGTGGATCATTCCATAGATTGCTGATCCCTCTTCAGAAGCTGTTTTTTAAATAAATTTTATATAGGTGTTCCTTGTTTTATGTGATTAATTGGTTCTATGAAATAATCGCATAACACGAAATCACATAAAGTGAGTTGAATTCAGCATGGGTGAAATAGAAATAGGGGTTTCTTCAGAAGGATTAAAAAAAAAATGAAAGTTTTACACCTTTAAAAAAAAAAGTTTTAAATGAATGAATTATTTAAACAAAACAAAATACATAAATTTTGATGAAGCAATTTAATTAATACAATGCCATAAACACCTAAACATTACATATTTCAATCTGATGATGAATGGACTAGGTCTGTTGAATCTGGATCATCACTTTTTTGCTCTCTTGAAGTCCTTCGGATGATAGGTTGATGACCTTCAACTTTTTAACAAAATAGTCAAGACAGCTGATGGGCAGCATTCTTCCTCTCTCGCAACTTTGGCACTTCTAGTCTCATTAGGATCATTTTCTTCAATTATTCTTCTCAGTATGTTTAAAAAATTCAGTCATTTGTTTTGTTGTATGTTATTTGATGGGTTCAACAACAAAGGGCTCCTGATTTCTGGAAATGGAAAACAACATAATGAATTTTTAATGAAGAGCTACTGAATTTACCAGAAGCTCTTCATTAGTGAGCTCTGATAAGTGGGATTTGAGCAATTCATTCACTGTCTCATCTACATGAGACAATTTTTAAACAAAAATTTTTTTAATTTAAAGAATTAATTTACTTTTTAAAATCACATTATAGTGAAAATGCATAAAGTGAGATCAGGCATAACGAGGGATACATGTATTATATTTTAATAAAAAATGCAATATAAAATTGCCAACTGTTGTACTTCCTTCTTTATAACTTGGATAGTTCCTGTAGTTCTTCTTTGGTTAATATTAATAAATCTTTGCACTCCTGGTTAGTTGTCTCTGAATGTTTGATAAGTTCATGTTACATTTTAATTTTATGCAAGAAAAAGCAATTTTTATATAAAATTTTGTTCTAATTTATTTTCTTTTCAAAATTTTTCAATTAAAATTGGCAATATTATAGAAGTTTTTAGAATTGAAATTTAAGAATATTACACTTTATAAGATTATTCCTTAATTTTTATGAGATGAAAAAATTTTTTTGGAAAATTTTTAAAATATACAAATAAAATTTTTTTTTTCATTGGACAATTGCATTTTTAACACATAATTCATCCCCATATATTTTCTGTCAAATAAAACTAGCAGTATATAGTATGTTGAAAATTTTTTTGAATAACAAAGCTTGTTAGAAAGTGTGAAATTATTCTTTGGAATAATTTTTTTTACTTTCCCTTTCAACAATAACAATAAAAAAATTTAAATATTTATAAAAATATAAATGTATTTTCTATACTGTATGAAGTTTTAGATTATGTAGAAAATACTTTATGATAGAAATTTTGAAAGTTTGATGAATGAAAAATGTTTAAAAATATTTTATCAGTAACAAATATTTTATTGAATTATTTTATTAATATGACGACACATTACGTAGGAGGTATGCGCATAGTCATACCGTGTCTAAGTGTATCGTGGTAGTATCAATTATTTTGAGTAAAAATGTTCATATAAGCATGTGTCCAAATATCAATGAATGCAAAATACAAATATTGATTCACTATTTGAATGATACAAAGCACAAAGTGCCAAATAAGATACAGTTCAGAGTAAATGTTTGAAAATCTCAAACAATTTCAATGCATTTAGCAGCTCTTGTAGTAAGAGAATATGTTAGTGCATACAACATTCAGTAAATCAGGTGACCAACATACTACTTGCAAAATCAGATGTGTTAAGACACAATTAGTATTACATTTGCTGATATTAGACATATTGTGAAGAATGCTGCACATCTTTACACACACGGAATATAAAGATAGTGTTCATATACTGTTTCTGTAATTTAAGTGCTGTTGCTGCTTTGGAGAATATCATCAATGATTTCCAAACTGCAGAATACTGGATTCAAGAGTGCTTATCAATATTTATAACAAACTGCAGAATACTGCTATTATACCAGCAATCATATTTCAAACACTTATTCTGAACTGTATCTTATTTAGCATTTTGTTTTTATCATTCAAATAATGAATAAATAATACACACAATATGCCATTTATCATCATTTCTCATTATATCATACTTCTTAGAATAATTATTACATGCTATGTTCCAACATTTATATCTTGCATCCATTGACATTTGGACATGTTTATGTGAACTTTTTTACTAAAAATAATTGATACTACCATTTCTCAAATTATTTACTATTCCTCCTGAAATACCTGTATATGTCAATTATTATTTTTATGTAAAAAACAAATTGAATATAATTCATTGATTATGGAAAACCTCATACAGCACACTTTTTTATTTTAAATGATTATATATTTGTAAAAATACTTAAGATATTATTATAAATCCATATTACTACTATATATAAAATATTAATTTACCAAAGAGCAGAATATATCAGCCAATCTATATTCCAATGCTTGGGTTTGAAGTAATCTAAATAATGCATGATGATTAAAATTGCATGGGTCAGCAGAGATAAATTCATCCATTCCATGTTTGCGAGCTCTGTCCGCATCTATCTCATTAATAAAATTAAATTTTATTAAACATAAGTATATATAAATTTTAATGATATTTTCAAAGTTAAGATATCAATTTTAAATATTAAGAAAAAAATGAAATTATGAAATATATTTATAACAAGATTCTGTTATTAATAATATATTCATACATAAAATTGATAATGTGACTACAGAAATCCCTTGATTAGTGCAGATTTGAATAATACAATTTGACGACACATTACGTAGGAGGTATGCGCATAGTCATACCGTGTCTAAGTGTATCGTGATTCAAATTTTTTTTTTCTGTATGCTTTGTCTATAGTGGTTGAGGGAATATCCTCAAAATAAAACTCAAAATTTAGAAGTTTTTGGGTATTGTTAGATATATGTAGATCTGATGCTCAAAAGTTTACATTGAATGATGTGATTTATGCATTGATTTTGATCTTGTTTGTGTTACTGCTTACCATTTTTTATTAAGTAATCGAAGTATAGTCTATTATAATGGCCAACAATAGCAAAATTGTGAAGATAGTCGTCAATCTAAACATTTGTGATTTAGCTTTTGTTCGGAGTGTATTCTTAATGAAAAGTGTCAATTATGGGGAAAAACTATCAGAAAGGGGCTAAAAAGCTTACCTTCTGAAAAAGACTGAAGATTGATTTCCAGATTTATAATTTCTAAGATTATTAGAATTACTTATTTTGATAAATCTAATATTTTATTGAATTCCATTGTTATGGAATTTTATAAATAATTATTTTTATACGTAGGAATTTTAATAAGGAGGATACAATGGGACAGGCACTGTTAATTGTAACACACATATACAACCTGGCAATATAATTATTAAAACATTTTAAATCCGTATCGAAAATTTTTATATACTTCATGTGATTATCTCTCCAGTGTACTGACATGGTATCAATCCATTTTTGATAAACCAAGCACTAATCATTTTGAATTTTTACAGGTATAAAATCGAATTATTGACTATTGGTCTTACATAAATTGTTTATCTATGAGAAGTGTTTTGTCGATTGCAGTCAGTCAAAATCATCTAAAATATCAAGAATATCATATTTTATTACGAAATGTGATATATCTTCAGTTATCACTGGCAGTATGAACACTATCGTTATCAACACAGCTGAACACGACGCCATATTTGGCGAGAAGTTTTGCGGTGGCATGCATACTTCTGTTTTTCAAACGTTTTGATGGATATGTTAATGGGCAGTCATACGAAGATATGCTTCGACAATGGTTCTATCCGCAGCTCACGGCAATTGAAATAGCAGGTATCATAATCCTGCAAAAGAAGGAGCCCTTGAGCATTTTGCTATCAGAATTCGAGAATGCCCTAATGAATTGTTTTCAAACAAGTAGATAGGATAGGGTTCAGATCGGAAGCAATACGGCTTCCTGTCCTGGCCAGCAAGGAGTCCTGATTTGTCCACTCCATAACACACTTTGTAGGGTTTCATTAAGGATAAAGTCACTCAACAGCTATCGAACTGCGGGATGTTGTAACATAAACATTCGAAAGTATCAGAAGATTTTCCTCGCAATACGTCTCGCTGAACATGGCATCGTATTCAGTTGTGCTACGATAACGATGGTGTTCATACTGATATTCTAGACACACAATGTTCAATACATGTTATGACATAAATAAAATGACAATATCTGTTGTATTTATGAAAATAAATTATGGTCCACTCTATATTGATGTTCAGTAGAGAAATTTCGTTATTATTAGGTATACTTTGCTGTTATATACTTTTTGAATAAGATTTTATAAGTTTATAAATATATATTTGGGAAATAAAATATATTATATATAAGCATAATTAAGTTTTATACGTAGAAAATATTATTTGATTAACAACGAAGATTTTACGATGTAATAAAAATAGTATGAATAATATGAGGAAATAAAAACTTATTTTATTTATAGAACTGAATATACATTTTCAATTTAAAATGAAATAAATTGCATAATCGTCATAAATATAAATCCGTAATCATAAATCTTGATTATTTTTAAATATTTTTAAAACTGAAATTTATTCGTCCATTCTTGTTGGTGAACATCATCATCATCATTACAAACATCGGTTTTTTCTCTTTGCTGAGGAACACGTGGATGATGTTTTCTTTCATTTTGTAAAAAGGAATTCCTTCTATCTCTATGCTGATGAGTACTTTGATCATCTTTTCCTCTGCAATCTAGAGAAGTATCCAATCTTTCTTTATACGAATAAGCATCTGACCATATCTTCCTCTACTTTGCAAAAAAGCATCTCTTTTTTTCTCCATAACGATCGACATTTGGATTCCTTCCGCTTGTTTCTACATTAACATATCTTTCTTTCTTATCCTGATGAAATTTTGGATCAGTTCTTTTCGTACTTTCTATGAGTCGAACGCACTTTCTTACTTCAATTTGATGAATATCTCCTTGTCCTGTTTCTACTGTCATTAACTTTTTTCTTCTTCTTTATCTTGTTCATTCGTTTTCATTAGCTTTTCTTCTTCTTTATCTTGTCCAGATGTGTTTATATTATTTTTAATTAAATATTTTTTGATATATCGTATTATACACCAAAATATCAGAATCAAGGTGAACAAAATAAGGAACAAAACGATAACTATTTTTAATACAAACTTAATGAAAGCCCAAATTATTCTACCAAACGAAACAGGTTGAACTGTAGCAGTAGTGGTAGCTTCGGTTGTTTGCAGGTTAATCATGGTGATGTTATCCAAATCCGGTTCTTCCAGTAACTCGAGCAAATCTAATATTATCTTTTGAAGTTTTGATCGAACGGAATCTTTCTTGTCTATTTTTACGTGCCGGAAATTTATTTTCCTTTTGAAGAAATTAAAATCTGTTGTAGCAACAGCTACATTGTCACTTCCGAGAGAATCTTCATTATGTATTTCACTAATTTCATTTATTTTATCGTCATCGTCGGTGATAAGTTTACTTCTTCGGTTCAAAATTACTAAGAACTGTGAGTTATTCTGAAATAAAGACATAAATTAGTATTGTATGAGATAATAATCAGATTTTGTATTGAATTTAGTTATAGTATATTGTATCCTTTATTACTCTTAATTTATAAATAGCATAATGCAAAACAATCAAAATAAAACGATACTCTTTTAATTTATAAATGGCATAATGCAAAACTATCAAAATAAGAAACTCTTTTAATTTATAAATGGCATAATGCAAAACAATCAAACTAAAACAAAATCTCTACGAACTCGTAAACCCACAAAATGTGACAATATGTTACTCTTTTAATTTATAATGCAAAACAATCAAAATAAAACCCATTTTGTTT
This sequence comes from Olivierus martensii, assembly GCA_000484575.1. NCBI lineage: Eukaryota > Metazoa > Arthropoda > Arachnida > Scorpiones > Buthidae > Olivierus > Olivierus martensii. Next base: position 32,308 of record AYEL01074497.1, on the reverse strand, counting down.
TCATTTAAAAACCATGTAAAAGCGAAACCGTGTAAATTGAGTGCCATGCAAATTGAGGGCTAGGTGTATTTTATTATTTGCTCTTTCAGAGATTTCAATATAAGTGTCTGATTTTAATGTGACGTTTGGTTGAAACTATGCTATTTTGATGTACTGTAGTAACATATTAAATAACTATGCAATTTTGCAATATATTATTGCTGCATTTCAATTTTCATGATGATTTAAAAATTCTTGTGCAATTTTTAATTTTTTTTTTAAAGTTTTAAAATAAAATGGCATATTATATATATGAAAGTTTGCTAATGAAAATGTTCATAATTAGAAGAATATCTGCATTTGCTTGAATATAAATAATTTTCTGTTATTTTATATACTAATCTTATTATTAGTTATGAAATTAGTGTTGTATGAGATAATTATCGGATTTTGTATCGAATTTAGTTATAGTGAAACGTCGGTGATAAGTTTACTTCTTCGGTTCAATGACAGTGGAAACGTTAACGTTTCCTCCAAACATAAAATAAATAACAACATTAATAAAAGCATCTTTGTAGGAACGTTGAAGATCAACATGCCAATACAACTCACATTAACTGATTCAACAATTAAACTATTACTGATTCATTTTGTAGATAATTATTTTATTAAACTTATTGTTTGTTATCAAACGATTTTCTTATCTAGATAATTGAATTGCTTCTTGTTCACTAGTGAGGGAGAATATTTTTTAATAATCTGTAGCCAGTTTCACTAAAAAATTAAGCGAAGAAATTAAATCCTTATTTAGAAACTGGAAAATTTTTGTTAGAAACTGAAAATTTTGTTTTTCCCAGCTCTTTTTTATATATATAACCAGAAGAAACGTGAATATTATATATTAAATTCCATAATTCTGATCGAGCAAATAGTAAATGATAAATGTGATGTTTACGCGCGTCGCATCGCCATCTGGAAACCTGAATCTACTGTTTTTTTCATACATGATTGTCCGCTACACGACCGGTATTACGCGCTGGCAACAACATAATACATACTGTATAGATTAGTATCGATCTTGATCAGTGCCGGTTTAAGCTAGGGCGGGGCCTGTAGCATATGTTAAGAAAGGGATCGTATATAAAAAAAAAATAATAAAACAACGCAAACATGTTTGAACACACACATTTTTTATTTGTATAGTAATTATCATTATCAAAAATAACAAGACAATCAACATTAAATATTAATTTTTCTACATTTAGCAAGAGCAGATTTGTTGATGATATAGGATGTATCCATTTCACACAGAAGTTCATGTTCAGAGTCACACTAAGTCACTTCCTTACGCTCTTTCTCTCACAGTTTCGTGATACCAAATGAAAAAGCGCTAAATATGGCATAAATCACAAGATCATTGGTTTAACGCTCGTATTAGATGACCAAAAAATTATGTACATATTTATTGGCTCGGGGCCCCTAAAAGCCCCGAGCTTTTAGGGGCTTTTAAGGGCCCCGAGCCAATGATTGATTGAATTCACCTGATTGATCGCGTGAAATGTTTCGACTTTCAACATAGAGATCCAATTTAAATCCTATCCTTCAAACTTTATATAAAAAGTCTGGATACCTCTGTCGGTCGGATGGCCGCGTGGGAAAGCTTCGGCTTACCACCCTGGAGGATCCGGGTTCAAATCCGGGTCCCACACCTCCAATTTTTCAGGAGGGGTCCGGGCCCGGCCTGTTGAACCCCATCCTTCAACCATCCGGTTGACCCCATCATGGGTGCTGGCCAGCCTGTGATGGGAGCTATAAATGGCCGCCGCCAGATAAAGAATATCCCATGAGGATATGGCGGCGTAATAAAACTAACCTAACCTAACCTGGATACCTCTCGTTTAAACTGGCTGACACTTCCATGAGATCGGTCTAATTTTTGCGTGGAAGTGTGCTGCACTTCAATCCTACCGGATATGGTTCAGTTTCCGGTTCCAATCATCTCCAGATTTTTTCAAGAAGAGTCTAAATCCAACTGTTGAACCCCATTTTTCGCGTGATGGACGACCACACAATTTATTATAGAACATCTGTTGTAGGTACTTTAAATAGCCTCGCTATTTAGTATCCGAAGAAAATGGAAAGCGGCATAAAACAGAATGAAGATCATTCGATAATTGCTGGCAGCCTGGAATAGGGCTTGAAATCCGTCCGCCTCTTAACCACAATCAGGAAATGGTTGGAATGTGGTAAAGCTGTAGCTTACCACCCTGGAGGACCGGGTTCAAATCCGGGTCCCACACCTCCAGTTTTTCAGGAGGAATCCGGGCGCGGCCCATTGAACCCCATCCTTCAACCATCCGGTTGATACCATCATAGGTGTTGGCCAGCCTGTGATGGGCGCTACAAGTGGCCGCCGAAATATCCCTAGTATGATATGGCGGCTTAACCTACCTAACTTTTATAATAACCTTAATGAATGTGGCATAAAAAATGTATAAGATAGCAACTTTATAATGTGGTTTAAGTATAATTGCTATACTCAAATTGTATAAAATTATCCTAGAATAGCATTCGGAAGATATAAACGCCATCATAGAATAAATGTTTAAAATTGATATTTTTATGACCAAATAATAATTAACACTAGAATGACTAGCCTTCCTTATAAACCTTGACTCTAGATAGTTTTTATAATACGAATTTCGAGAAGGATATTCTGGAATTGGAATTGACGTTAAAATTCTCAAAGCCATATAAAATATTGATTTCAGATTACAGTATTTGAATAATTCTATTTTAATATACTTAAAAGTAACTATAATAACTGTTCTTTTTGATAAATTAAAAATTATATTGGTCTCAGGTTTCAAATATTCCGCAGTAAGTTAAAATAGTACATTTTGAAACGTTATTAATATTGATAATGCCATCAATCGCGTGTAACAATTGCTTAGTAGATAAGAGAGGTCACACGGTGCCTCAATTCGTGTGCCCTCCTTAACGATGCTTACCTGGCTTACATCCTTCCGTCGGCCCTGGTAATATAAATTTGCAAATGCAATGTTAAACTGGCAAATTGATGTGTGTCGTTGCAGGCGAATAACAGGAAAAATCCTGGGAATTAATTCAGAGCGAACTATCTTTCGTAGAAGGATTAATTTATTTCCAGATTAACTGGATTGCTTCCGTGATCAGGTTGAATTATAAATTTGCCTACAACGGCATTCATCAATTAGTCGATTTAACGCCCTATTTTCTAGGAACCTATTATTTTGTAAGAAAAATTGAAGGATACAGTATTTATCTAATCTAGAAATAAGTAATGAATAGCATTCCAGCCAAATGCGATCCACTATAATCTGTAAAACGGCTGGGGAGTAAATGACAATAATGGAGAGGTAAAAAGTGTATTTAACCTTCAGAATCTTTTCAGATATAGTACAGTATTATCCATAAATACAATTTTTGGGCTAAAAATAGAGCAAAGTTTATTCGACTATGGGGAAATAGAAATTCTAATATACAAACACTCGTATTGTAGCAACAGAGACGTTTGAAGATCAATAAAATCAAGAAACTCTTTATTATCCATTTCGAGAAAAATGAACGTGGATAATTATTTCATCACCACCAATTTCTGAATTTTCAATTTTAACAATTTTTCTCATCCATGTAAAATGGAAGATGGGAATAAATTTCTCGAAATACATTTTTTTGCGAATTGTTTCAGATATAAAAATTTTTCGATTAGTTGATCTTCGTTTCGCTATATTACGAGAATACTCGTATCTTACATCCATGGTATTTTAGCCTTTCAACCTAGCCTACAACGCCAACCCGATTGGCCACTTGGGAACGCTTAGGCCAGATTCGAGTCTCGAGTTCCATCAATTGAAAATATTTATTATGGAGTTTGGGTCCGTCCCCGTTCTCCATCATCCAGCTAATTCTTCCGCGGGGCAGCCTGTGAAAAGCTTGTTTCGCCCCATTACTTAATATATGTTTAGACGCTGCCTCTCTACATGCAATATTGTATGCAGAACGACGCAGGCCTCAATGCTCAACAGCCGCTTGAAGCATGCAGCTTACCCCTTCGCGTTCACACGTAGAAGACATATTGCGGAAAGTGCAGACAGGAAAAGAGTTGTACGTTGCCGCTTCAGCGGCAGTACTGTTATCATTTCAAATGACAGAAGGAAAAGAAAAAAAAAAGGATAAAAGAAGAAATAGAGTTCCAGACCTCAATACTTTTAATTTCATTTAAAACGGATTTCGTCTTCATTTGATATTTATCACTCAACTCTTGTAAAGCATCACGTCATGATTCCTGGTTTTTGTATAATTTATGGGAAGATTGCCATAAAATAATTTGACGACGATATTCTTCAATAAACTAAAATGTTTTCTCCACACACCAATGTTGCGCGACTACTTGCACATGTAACCCAACTATGATGGGAAACACATGCGCCTTCTAGCGCCTAGTATTGCAATAGATTTGGAGGCATGCGCCTTTTTATGCCTTCTCGCGCTTACTTGCATGAAAAGTAGCACCGTCTAAACGTAACTTGAACACAGAATGGAAAGTGGCGTCATGTCTTGACAAAAAACCTAACCACAATTTTCGGTATCCGTCACGTATTTTTTTGCTTCTATCTGATCTAGATTATGTTTATTTTCCAAGTGTAGTTCAGAAATGAAGCAATTATTATTGAAGGTATCCAAATTATTATTTTAAAACTTATTACAAATTATAAAGATTTCCCAATTTAATTTTTCATGCTCAGAAAATAATAAAAAAAGATCGAGATTCACATATTTGTGGAAACAACTTTTATATCTTGGAAAAATATTTTGAAACAGAATGATAGAAGAACATCCTAAATAACTTTTGAAAGAATATTTTTCTTCCAAAATTATCCTTAATTTATGACATTGACTTTTATAACAGTTCAATTTCCATTTTCATACGATTCTTTAAGTAACAATTAAATAAGAAGAAAAATATTAATCTGTTTTTTAATTTTGATTTATCTATAGTTATTAAAATAATAAATTTTAAAAATCAAAGTTATTTTATTTTATCAGTTCTTCAAACTTTAATTTTTAATATTTACTGTGGATAACAATTTTTCAAAACTACCGTATATTTTTCAGTTTGACTTTTGTATATTTATAACCTTTAACGAAAAAGTTTTCCAAATAGTAGTCAAACGCAAATTGAATTTTTTTTTTTTATTGTTCTGATGAATAAAATGTTAAATTATCATCACTGTTCCGAAGGTGAACTTAAATAATAACGTTATTATTCTATAATTTTCGGTAATATGCCGTTAGCACTGGCTTAACGCATTTTTCTCGCTAGATTGGACAGATCGCCCGCTTTTGAACTGAAAACATTCTATAAGTTATTTTTATCGTTAATGTACATTTTCGGAAAATGTGGGGTGCGTACGCATTGAACATGTGAACTCGAGAATAAACAAAGTCAATGAACGAATCGACCCGAAGGGGGCGCTTTGGCGGCGGGATGGATGATGGCGATTTCTAGTTGGTTCGGCAACCTGTTGAAGAGGAAAGAAGAAAATGGTTAAGATTTGATATAAAATAAACATATAAATGCGGGAGGAATACTTGGTTCATACTCGAGGTAAGTAGTTAGATCAATGCGACAACATTTATCGAAACATCGCAGAACAATCGATAAAAATGTCATTCGCCGGCTTGTCTGGATCAATGAACGCTGTTGGATGATGAGTTAGAGAACTCACTACTTTTGATCACGCCGGCAGAAAAATAAACAATAAGTATTTAAAAGGTCGGCGGCAAAAATTTGAAATGCGCTCGCTATTTCTATCCAATCATTCCCTAGTATATAACTAGATTAAAGGATTTAAGACTGTTTTCAAGAATTTTAATTTTTTTTTTTAACATAAAAAATTAATCAGTTTACATTTTTAAGTTTTATTATTGTATTAATTAAAGAGATGAGATGAGATGAGATTTCTATTCAAAAGTGTATTGTAATCAAATATTCAACTGACCTAATATACTCGTTTTGTATACGTGATTATGAAATATGTAAACTATACAGTACATTGTTTCCCTGCTGCTTGAAATTTAGGACAGTAAGCAAGAAATATGAACTATTTGTTTAAAATAAAATAATAATCATCAAAAATAGTTTAATTTTAATTTGATTAATTGCTAGAAAAAATTGGGAAGAAAAATGATGGTTTTTATTATTAAATTATTTTTGTTATGACTAACTTGATTTATTTCTAATTCGTTAAAAGTTTACTTTACCTTTAAACAATGAGGCATATTGTGCTGTAGATTCCAGCGTCATCTAACAATGACAAAAAAGTCAGTAACACGATTTTACCAGGGCTGATTTTATCTGTTGGAGGAAAGTTAACTTCGAGCTTTTGCTCGAAGCCTATGGATTCTCTTGTATCAATAGCTTGCTATTACTCATTAACCTTAGATACTATTCATGCTACGTACTCTAAGTGAATGTACATATAACATCTATCAACGCCAGTATATGAAAGTAGAATACATTTAACCTTATCTCATCATAACATACTTCCACAGTATGGGTGCATTCCAAACCTCAACAGACTAATCAAGGATGAGTAAAAAATCTCAGCAAACTGTTCCAAAACTCAACAAACAAATCAGAATTGAGTTCATCAGACACTCAACATAGTCATTGCAGTCTATAGGTGGTGAGTGTGCTGGCCAAGGTGTTGACACTGTTTATCCAACATGGCAGAAGTAGTAGAATTTATACTGGACTTACAAGATAAGAATTTAAAAGTTAGAGCATGTAACAAATCATTATCATCATCATTTATTGGCAAATAAATTTTACTGCTTTCTAATGATGCTAAAGAAAATATAACATTACAAATAATACAGCACAAATTAAAAGTGGAAAAAGTTTTTATTATAACTGAAGATCTTTCAACTTCATTAAGCCATCGTCAGCATAATACAGAAACAAATATGTATTATGCTGACGATGGCTTAATGAAGCTGAAAGATCTTCAGTTATAATAAAAACTTTTTCCACTTTTAATTTGCACTGTATTATTTGTAATTAAACAAGAAGTGGGATGAATATATGTAATGAAGATATAACATTCATTATCATTTTCGTCTTCACAATGTTAGAAGCCATATTATCACCACACTCATCAAGTCGTTTCAGAAACAAACTGGTGTTGAGTTATTTTTGATGTCATAAAAGACTAATCACTGATGACTTTTTGTTGAGCTTTGGAATACACCCTATGTTGGAAGTGTGTTTAATTTACTGTTTTGCCATCACTAGATGCTGTTGGAATCTGCAGTATGACATGCCTGATTGCTTAGAGGTAAAGTAAACTGTTTCTTCTTCTACAATTAAAAATGCGATAAATAAAAAATATATCTTGGCTGTACTGCTTTATTAATATTAGTTTTCGATAAAAATTGGAAATTTTATATTGTTATAACTGGTGATGTGCTAGAGCTAGCTTGATTGGTGAATTTTCAAGAATTTTGTGAGATTGAGTAATATAACAATGATTATATAATCGTTGACCTCATTTAATCATCACTATATAATCATTATTGTCTATATTTTACTTTGTAAGTGGTAAGCACGATCAACAGTTAAACTGTAAACAATAAAAACCGCTATGTAGCTATTCAGCTGTATTTGAACAAATTTATTTATAGTAACTAAGTAATTAATGTATTTGTAAGTTTTATTTCAATAAGTTACAACACTATTTTGATTGTAATTGTCCACCAATCTTCCTTTGTGATTCAAAACCATGACATGAATTTGGCATAATGAACAAAAGTTTTTGTGAGAATGAATTAGTGTCATTTAGACTTTTAAGCCTAAACTTGAGATAATAACCAAATAGATTCTAATACTACTTAAAAACTTTTGATTATAATAGAATTTTAATAACTTCATTATAAATTTATTTATAATGAAATTAAGAAATTTATGAAATTAATTTTATTTATAAGAATTTTCTCTCCAGAATAATTTTATTTATCAAATTATCAATGCATTTTCATTAATGATATTTACTTATTGAATAATTTACAATAAATTACCTTTCCAACTTGACATCATAATTATCTAGATGTAATTTTTGCTTCAATTACAGTTTTGCTATGCTCACTTTTGGTTTCAATCTGATCATTCACCTCTTTTATTCATATCCAATTCTTTATTAAAATTAGACAATAGTCCACAGATTATCACTTATACTGTTTGGAAAAATTATAATTGGGACCACATTATTACTGAAATATATCTTTTTCCTTGGCACACTTTATATCAAACTAATATCAAATTGGAAGATTTTTACTCATCCTTATATTCATGAATAAATAATTAACTATATACCAATTCAAACAAAAATTGTCAATAAACGAACATGAATGTTATCAGGTACCAGAAACTAAACATCAAATTGAATAAACAGTACAAATTATGGAAAAAATTTGTCTATTTCTCTGACAAGTAAGCTTATGTTTACTTCAAATTAAAAATGAGATTTCATAAATTGCTTAAATAATGGTAAGAAATAACATATCATAAAAAATATAGCTATGCTAGAAACAACCAAAAATTATAGTCTGCTCTAAATTCTATCTGATTGAACAGAAAGTTCTCACACTTTTGGATGCATTTTATTTAGCCAAGAAAATTTTATGTACAGAATTGACTTCAGTCATCAATGTAATCACCGTTATTGTTGACCACTTCCTGCCAATGCTTTTGCAAGGAATGGATGCCATCTTGATAAAACTCTGGTGGCTGCAACTCGAAGAAGTTGGTCAGCCTGGTCTCCAAGTCGGCTTCATTGTTGAACTCATTGCCAACCAGGTGACGGTCAAGCACGGCGAACAGGTGGTAATCGGAAGTTGCAATGTCAGGGCTATATGGCGAGTGGGGGCAAGATCTCCCAGTTCAGGTCCAGTAGCATCTGGTGGGTCTGCCTAGCCATATGTGGCCATGCATTGTCATGCAGCAGGATGGTGTTCGGTGTTCTGGGCGGGTTTCTGCCAGTTTCTACTGCAGAGGGTCGAGTTGTTCACAGTAGAAAGTTGCGTTGTTGTATTTTGCGGCAGCAACTCGAACATGATAATTCCTTTAGAATCCCAGAAGACAGAGAAGGTCGGTCTTCAAGGTCCTGATCTCCACTTTTGAAGCATTTGTACCAATCATATGCAGTTCTTCTGGCAACAGTGTCTGGGCCGAATGCAGCATTGATGTCAGTGATAGAATTGGCTGTTTTTTTGCTGGAACGATAGTCATAAAGGAGGAGGAGGGGAACTTGCTCTTTGGTTAGCGGATATTGGTTGGTCATGGTAAAGTAGAGTGAGAGGACTGGATTTGGTATTTTCTTATAGCATGTATCACAACCTGTTTATATACTACCATGGAACATTCTAGAATGTTTCAGAAAAAAGTTGTTCTAGAAAGTTTCAAAAAGTGCAAGAACTTTCTGTTCAGAGCACTTCTCCAACAAACTCTTACCCACTGTACATCAACTGAAAGCAAAAATAGTGAACTGAATTGGATCAAAAAACAAACAGTAAGACACAGGTACTCTAGTAAGACTATCACACGTCTTTGGGAGAAAATTTCCAAACAAAAACTTAAGATAAATAGAAATAATACTTTAATGGAAAACAGGCCAATGTATTCATTGGAAATCAATGACATTACTTTAAGATTTAAGAAAAAATTGGAAAAAATTACGGGCCAACGAATTACATTCGATAGGAGGAACACACTATTCAATTTAATACAAAACGATAAGGATAAAGTAAACCCGTTTTACTCTCCAGGCGTTTATGAAATACCTTGTTATGATACATTCTTTAAAGCTCACTGCTTATACTCCTTTAAGTGCTACAGTTATTGATACATTGTTATAATAATGATATTGGTAAGAATACTAATTACATAGGTTATATGTGTCGTTCACTTAGTAAAAGGGTCCCAGAACATATGAGAGATATACAGAATAAAGTGTACCACAACATCGTTAGCACGGCAGGCTCTAGTTACTGTCTTAAATGTAGAATGGAATAATGCAAAATTACTCTTGAAAGAAGAAGATTCTAAGAGAGGTAGGTTTGGACCAACGTATTCATTGGAAATCAATGACATTACTTTAAGATTTAAGAAAAAATTGGAAAACATTATGGACCAATGAATTACATTCAATAGGAGGAACACACTATTCAATTTATTATGAAACAATAAGGATAAAGTCAACCCATTTTACTCTCCAGGTGTTTATGAAATACTTTGTTATGACAATGATGTTGGTAAGAATACTAATTACATAGGTTATATGTGTCATTCACTAATTAAAAGGGTTCCAGAACATATGAGAGATATACAGAATAAAGCTTCCACAAGATCGTTAGCACAGTGGGCTTTAGTAACTGACTTAAATGTAGAATGGAATAATGCAAAATTACTCTTGAAAGAAGAAGATCCTAGGAGAGGTAGGGTCGCAGAAGCTGTGACAATCTATAGTAAACGTAATGAGAACATAAAACCAATTAATAAAGTGGATCCTACAACAGTTAATAACGCATGGAAATGAAGTAAACGTAATGAGAACATAAAACCAATTAATAAAGTGGACCCTTCAACAGTTAATAACACATGGAAATGGTGTATGACTAACAGGCAATCTTGATTATATCTCATTATTGTAGAAATTTATATCTATTTTATTTTTGGTTTTTAACCCTTCATATGTAAAATATTGTTTTATGTTTGATATTTTTATTATTATATACATATAAATAATGTATTTTGCATATTTATATTATGTAAGCTTTATATAATCTGTTATATGCTAAGTTGTATATTATTGTTGCTATAGTAACACTTTTTAATAAATATTGTGTATTCAGTTTGCGTTCAGTAGAATGTATTTTGATGTTCTTTTCTTTAAGTAGCTGATGAGTATTTGAATAAAAATCGAAAGTGCTACTACTATTTAACCTTGTGTGTTTCGGTTATTTTTGTCCCTGCCTAAGTGCTTGTTTATTATTATGTATCTTCTCTAGGCTGTGTATTTATTCATATTTTTGCTGTTATTTCTGTTATATGTTCTACAAACAAGCAGTGGACTTTTTGTTAGGTTCATTATATTTATATTATATTATTTTCTTGTATTTGATTTTATGATATTTATTGGGTTGATGGGAAAATAATTTCATTTTTGTAGTAAGGATTAAAATTAGGGATTAGGCATTATTATTATTTACAAATTTATTTAGTGGTTATTGCTGATGCATGACTACTGTCTGAAAAATATAGATGTCTCATCTGGGAAATTCAGCAGTTTAAAACCTATTAAAATTATCTTGTAGATAATCATTATTTTTAAATATAAAAATGAGGATACAATTTTTATCATTCTTTGTAGCATCCTGATTTTTACATAACCCTATATACCCTTTAAAAGAGAATTATGTTATCTGATAAAATATGTTTTTGGTTAATTATGATTTATGAATTTAAAAGAGGTATAAATGCAATGTGTTCAAAAAAATATTTGTGATGTATCAATATTTGAATTTTAATGTGGTGACAAAATAAACATGTAAACTGTGGTAAGAAGTTTCATTCTGGTGATTTTGATTTAAATGATAAATCCCATTCTGACAGGCATCTGGTGTTTCTAGCTATTTACTTTAAAACGGGGGTATCAAACTGGCAGTCCATGGGTCTCATGCGGCTTCAATGTGATTTTTTGTGGCCTCCAACGTTTTTAATTAAAATGAAAATGAGAACAATATGTTATGAGATAATAGAAAATAACTCTCACTTTATAGCTATGTCATAAACTATTATACACTAGTTTGATTTTAAAGAAATCTAATTGCACGAGTTTTTTTTTCAATTGGCTTTATCGGACATATACGTACAGATGACATTGATCTTTTGGATCGGTGACACAAACTATTGCTTTCCCACAAAGGCTATATCACTTTGTACAAAATTTCTTACCAAAAAATAAAAAGCTATAAATGAGAATCTGTATTTTTTTTGAATAGCCAAATACAATAATCAAGTTCCAAGCAATCCCTCTTTGAAGGATGTGTATAAAGGACATGCTAATGGGCTTGTTAATGATTTATTTGTTTTGTTATTAACTTATATTAAAAAATGTTTCTAGTTATGGATATTTGAATTTATAAAATTTTAATGAAAGCTTTTGTTTTTATACAGAAAATGTGACTTTTAATGCTTAATAGAAAATTAAAGATTGATAGCGAAGAATTAAATTTAAAAATATGTGTAATTAAAAGCAATTATGTAATAATTATATATTTTTGTAATATATTCATTTGATTCATAATGTTTTTAATTATTCTATCTATATTTCTGAATCCTTACTCTAGAATGTAATTTAAAAAAAAAATAAATGTGATTTGGCCCATGGCCATCTTACAGGCTTATTAAATGGCGCTTGAATTAAAATGAGCTTGACATGCCTTTTTAAGACATTGTAATCAGTATATTGTATTTGAAACTAACTAAGAGAATATCTACAAACCAAATATCTAAAGCCAAATTAACTCTTAGTGTAATAATTTGAGATTAAACTGCAATTTTTAATAATTTTAAATCAAGACAACAGTGCAACTATCTATTGGATTAATAATTAATTACATTTGAGCTAAAGTGTTGCCATCTAGATTTTAATAATAATAATAATAATTTTTAACCAATTTTTCTTGAAATGAATATCATGCTGCTGCCAGCAATAAACTGGGAACTTGGAGTTAGTTTCCCAAATTAACTGATAAATCATTGAGGTGATAACTCAAAGTTTCTGGTTTGATTCCAGACAGTGGCATGAATTTTATTTGAAGCAAAATTAGTTAAAAATTATAATCTAATTATTAAATACTAGATGACACCACCTTAGTCCAAATTTAATTAATTAATAATCTAACAGTTAGGAGCACCATTGTTTTAATTTAAAATAATTATTAAAAATTGCAGTTTAATTCCAAATTATTATAGAAGTTAATTTGGCTTTAGATATTTGCTTTGTTTATTGTCATCAGTAATTGATGACAATGTTTTAAAGCAAGTAGTGATATCCTGAGAAATGGCAGAAAGATTTAATGTTGATCATTCAAAAGTTTTAGATTATTTGCATAAGCTTAAAATTATTTCAAAACTGGATATATGAGTATCCCACATGTGGAAGAAAAAATTTTTTTTGACAGATTCAGTTCTTAGAACATTTTGCTATTATGTCAGAATCTTGTGTATTTTTAAAACAAACATTGACTGGTGAAGAAAAGTGGGTATTATTTAGTAATATTGTATGGAAAAGATATTTGTCTGCTAAGGATGAAGCACTGTTATTAATAGCAAAACCTAAATTGCACCAAAATAAGCTTATTCTTTGCTGTTGTTGAGATTGAAGAGGAATTGTATATTATGAACACCTTAAACATGGTGAAATGATTTATTCTAATTGTTTTTGTCAGCAATTTGATAAATTGAATGAAGCATTGTGTGTTAAAAATCCAAATTTAGTAAACAGAAAAGATATAATTTTTCAATAGGCTAATGCCAGATCTTGTGTTAATGAAAACACTACAAAAAATGAACGATTTTGGCTGAGAAATTCTTATTCATTTTCCATATTTTCTAGATCTTGCACTGTCAAATTACCATTTATTTTGTTCTTTACAAAATTATCTTAATGGTAAAAAAATTATAAAAATTTGATGAAGTAAAATCCTGTAATGACAAGTTTTTTTTAATCTAAACTTGAAACCTCTTTTAAAAATGGAATAATTAATTTTACAAAAAGATGGCCTACAGTCATAAGTAACAATGGAAATTATACAGTTGATTAAATAAAAAAAACTTTTTAAAATAAGTTTTAATTTAAAAAATGAAATTATTTTCCAACTAATCAAATAAAATAATACTTTGAATATAAAATAATTTATGTTGCTTAATATTAAGAATGAATGTGTTTATTTTTATTTAAGTATTATAAAAGATTGCATGTTTTAAATTTAATTTGTTAGAGAATTAAAAATGAAAACTAAAATGGAACTCTAGTTATGTAACTCAAACTAATCTTGAGATGATATAGAAAACATTTTTATATCACAGATTTGTATTCTGAAATATAACTGATTTTATATATCAAGGAATAATTTAACTAGATTAGGTTCCATTTAGAAAAATAGTGTCTGCTTTATTGGAATTAGTATGGCATAATAAAACACAATATACAGCATTGTAAGCAAAAAATAAATACTTTTATTTCAATATGGTTTAATTTTCTTATAATTATATAAAGTTATGTTTTTACTTTTAAGTTTTCGATTGAAACATTTCTTGCTTTATTATATTCTGCTACACAATATACATTTTATTACAAAAGTTAAAACTCTAATATCTGAAGACAGTAAAGCAAGAAATGTAACTCAAAACATTGCAAATAAAAGTTTGCTTCTAATTCAAGTTCTCTACCATCTTCAGAATTACATAATGGAAATGGTACCAAAAAAGATGTAAAAAAAGGGTACAAATATGTAAGTCCAGATTTAACACACAATTAATTTTTTTTTAAGGATTGTCTATATACTTTTTAAATTTCCCTCTTTTATGATGTGAATGCCCTGCACTAATTAAAAAAAAGTAATTAATATAATAAAATCAATTATTAATAATTTTTCTGATTTATAATCTGTGTGTAGAATAATCGATAGAATTAGAAATATTTTTGAAATTTGAACTGATCATATGGAACTCATTAATGTTCCGTTTGATTGAATTTTCTATTTATAAAATATTGCATTTTAAATTCAAATAATAGTTTTATTCAGCTGATGAGGATTGTAAATAACCAAAAACATTATTGTATCATACATGTTTAATGTATTAAATTCTTTTAAGTGAAATGTTCCTACTAAAGTGCTGATTAGGAAAATATATAATAAAAGTTTATTTTGAATATAGTGCAGGATATTATTTAATTATACTGGAAAGCAAAACAACTTGATTAACAATAAATATGTTTCATTAAGCATGATTACTTTTGTAGGATAAACATACAGTTTTTATTCTAAAAAATAATGTTGTCAGTCCAATTTATGACTGAAAATAACATGCAAATTTAGTAAAAATGTTATTTTTGGAAGCTTATAAATGATTGATTCTCAGCACAAAATTTAAAGTGAAAAAGTTGATTTATTAATATATTTGAAAGAAATTATATATTATAATATATTTATTAATATTTTGGAAGAAAAACTATGATTGGTTTATAAAGTGATTTTTAATATAATAATTTTTTTTTTATATTTTATTGGTTTATAAAGTGATTTTTAATTATAGTAATTATATTTTTAATTATAGTGATTTTTAATGTCTAGTTTATGCTAAACAATAATTAAAAATCAAAGTTGAATATTTATAGTTTGTTTATACTCTTTATGTATATAATGCCTTTTAAATTTGCATAGAATTCTAAATAAAATATATTTACTTATTCATGGATGCTATTTAAAAATTCTTGTAATATATTCTTTATTTATTAAAGTTTGTGAGATTTATAGATTGTATTTTATTTATTTGTAATTTATGTGATTGAATAAAACTTTTAAAATGCATATTATTTGGTTAATGAATAGAATATAAGTTTTTTATATACATATACTAATATACTTATGCAGAAAAAATAAAATTTATTAAGAATTGAGCAGAATAAATAATAATTGAATTGAAAAATAAACAAGTTTAATATGAAATATTATATGTTAAATTTAGTCAATGAGACAGTAATGAAATAAAACAAATATTTATTTAAATATATTTTTAATTGTTTTTACCTCATACATAAAATTTAATCAACAGATTTGAAAAATCCTTGGCAATGATCACTCTTTTTTCATGTATTATTTATTCCATATCGCGGATTCGATTATTGCGGTATTTTTTGTGGCAACAATAACCGCAATAATCGAGGTATTCCTGTATCCCAAACAGCATAATCAGACAACATGCAAAAAAACAAAAAAAATGAGAGAGACATTTGTTTATTAAAACAAAAATACAACAACACAAACAGCACTATGGTAGGAAAATTAATCATATGTGCAAATAAAATTATATCTTTACTGAAAAATTATAGAAGTGCTTTTGATTTTTATTAAAATTCTCATCAGCTACATTCAAAAACCAAAAAACTTCATTTATGTTTGGAAATTTTTCTCTATCTTTTATGATTTATGAAATAGGATTGACAATTGACCTCATTTACATAATCAGCTCATTTGAAGGTCACCATCAGGTAGCTCACTCATGATTTCCTATTTGTTGGAATTAATAGATTTTTGAAATCTATGATAATTATCAAGTTATTTGACGGGGTACAGACTTTTCTTCCACCCTGTATAAACATAGCTGTTAATAATAATAAAAGGCAGATGTCAACAATTTATTGAAATTGCTGTCTTTGCTGTCTCACCAATAAAAAAATTATCAATTTGTTTAATTTTGTTATGTAATCATTTGGCATTTCATCTTTACAAACAAAATTTATTCAAATTATTATTTATTATATTGAAGAAATACAAATAAATTTTAATATGAACAGAATTTATGAAATATTCAATAAACAAACACAGCACTCAATAGCAGGGTAGAATAAATACTTTATTTAAGTATTCTGCGCTAACGTTTTCAACTGCAAAGTCATCTTCTTTAATGCAAAATTCAATAAATAAACACAGCACTCAATAGCAGTGTAGAATAAATACTTTATTTAAGTATTCTGCGCCTGAAGATGACTTCGCAGTCGAAAACGTTAGTGCAGAATACTTAAATAAAGTATTTATTCTACACTGCTATTGAGTGCTGTGTTTATTTATTGAATATTACAAATTTTTAAGCAGTTTTTTGTTGATTTAGTATTTTTCAAAATATATATATAAAAATATCCTATGATAAATTTTTTAGTATTTTTGTAAAAATAAATCAGTAAGTTACAGATGGCAATATTTATGCCAGTTTCAAATTGATTAACTCAGTGGATGCATATTTACACAAAGTTATAAAACTAAGGGCAAATCTGATATTCAGAATTAGCTACAAAATAATCATCTTGTATATGCAAAATAAAAATAAAAATTTTAGAGAACCTATAATTAGATGTATTAAGATATTTGCATTATTTAAAGTGAGAAAAATGCCATTTTGACTTAATTTTTATCATCTAAATGACAGAAATTTTATTTTTATTAGAAATATTGAATAGAATTTGTTTACCATTTCTATAGAATTTATTGCTTTATAAATTCTATAGAAATGCAAACAAATTTATTGCCTTATGAATTCTTTATATATAATTAATAATTGGTATATTTTCTTCATGTATTAATAAATGGTTTCTTCTCTAGTCTGTTTAATCAACAGGCACAGCAGTGATTCTAGTCAAGGTCCTCAATTTACAACACTCATACTAACAACACGATGTCATCGATAAATTTTATGATTAGTCAATGCAATTCCACAAGTTCAAATCCTGACCCAATAGGCTGATATATAGAAAGTACCCCTTTTTTGTGTCTGAAACATGTAGTTTTGTGTTTGTTATGTTCATTAAAATAATATATAGTAGCTTAATAAACATTAGACATGAGAAATCCATAAATTTTAGGCATTTCTGACTTATGACCATTCCAGTTTATGATGTGATTTGAACCCCGAGTCAGTGACTATTGTATATAGATAGTCAAGGACTACCTGCATATCTACTTGACATTTGTATACTACTTGTTATAATTCCTGTAATAAGATTTACTTAGTGACTCTTATTACAAGAGTCATTACGTCCAAAATATATCTTGATGTAACTTAAACTCTATTAAAATTGCTTATAAAAGTCCAATATGACAAAGAACTACAAGCAGTAAACTTTAAATAATTTATTATTTAAGAAACGTTTTCAATCCTAGAATGGATCCTCTTCAGCTTACGATGAAATATCGAATAGAATAAATTTTAAATACAATTCAAATGTATGTTCAAATAAATATAGTTAAAACTTGTTATGCACAATATTAAATTATTATAATATATAAAAATGATACAAAATTATTGCTAAAATTAATAATATAATAATCAAAATTAAAATGATGTTAATTATATGTTGCGGTTTGACACATATCGCCAAGCTATGGAAATAGCCGTACTTGATTGGTCATTAATAACATTCATATAATTTTTCTTTTCTGCTATTATAACTGACTCTTCTAAGAATAAATCTTTCTTATTATAACAGGTTTTTCACAATTTTTGCTTTCTCTCATTCGATACATAAATTATATTCATAGTATCTTTTGGCAAGCACAGGTTGCAAAAGCAACCTAAATACTGTGCTTGCCAAAAGATTCTATGAATATAATTAACATATTGAATGAGAGGAAGCAAAAGATTTATTCTTAGAAGAGTTGATTATAATAGCAGAAAAGAAAAATTGTACAAATGTTATTAATGACCAATCAAGTACGGCTATTTCCATGGCTTGGCAGTATGCGGCATACCACAACATATAATTAACATCATCTTAATTTTGATTATATTATTAATTTTGATAATAATTTTGTATCATTTTTATATATTATAATAATTTAATATTGTGCATAGCAAGTTTTAACTATATTTATTTGAACATATATTCGAATTATATTTAAAATTTATTCTATTCGATATTTCATCGTAAGCTGAAGAGGATCCATTCTAGGATTGAAAACATAATTAAATAATAAATTATTTAAAGTTTACTGCTTGTAGTACTTTGTCATACTGAACTTGATGTAACTTTCATTCTAAGTTAATTATTATTAATCGTCAGATTAATAATAATTAACTTAGAATGTCCCGTATGATGATGAGAGGAATATGTTTTTGCAAGAATCAAATCTTGCTTGAACGTGAGTAGTTATTTTAAAGTCAAAGTATTGTTAATTATTATTAATCGTCAGATTAATAATAATTAACTTAGAATTATATTCATGAAAAATATTCAATAGGATTGTGAGTATCGCAATAAATATGAATTGTATTTGCAATATATAAGAAAAATTTAAAAACATTGAACAAAGAAATTGTAAAGGGGAGAAAGAACTCCAAGATTGAAAAGAAGAGAAAGCATTGACTGAATTGCACTGCCCTGTGCAAAACTTCGTCCCCAGCATCATAAATCTCAAAAAAAGGGATTACATATCATGGGCGAAGAATTGTGCTTGTGCAGATGTCCAAGGACTAGTGCAGGAGACCCCACCTGCAGAAAGAAAGAAATAAACAATTGTCGGGAAAGTATTGAAGCCTGGGGAAGTTTAGCAACATGTCATGTTTTAGTCCTGGCTTGGGGATGTTATAAAGGGGATTGACTGCTTGAATCTGCAAGAACAGGAAGAGAATGGATAGGAGAAAGAGGACGCAATAGCTTTTGCCATCAAGGTTTTACAACCACTATCCAATTCCTCCAACTGCATTGCACCAACAGGGAGTCAGATCCCATCAACTAGAAGAAAAGTGTTTACACCTTGAGGCATCAATTAGCAAAGAAAGTAGTGCACCATTCAAAGAAGACCCTCCAGAAGCTATCAACCTGGTTGATGAGTATAAATAAGTCCCCATGTGGATGAAGATCACATTAAGAACTTTAAACTATAGACAATTAGTGTTATGTTATAGAACTGAGGTGGGCAAAAGCCGGCCCGCGAAGGCATCTTATACGGCCCACCACATAAACTAGAACACATTACAATTTCAAAACCCACATTTGTAAAATTTTAGTTGAAAATAAAAAATAAAATAACGGATACTATGCACAGAGTACGTATGCACTAGTGAGATTACTCCAAATTTTGGTGATATAATTAACCATGAACATAGTAAATTTTACCATTCATATTAAGTTGCAAATTTGTTTATACAAAATTAATTATGTAGGTACCTAATATTTAGTAACATTCTTATGTAATAGGTTGTTAGAAATCAATCAGTTTAATAAAATACTTATGTATTTAAAGAAAATTATCTGAATTTATTAATTTGTAAGATGAATTATTTTCTAATGATTTTCTAATGAAAAAAATAGTTTCTACAGATGCTTTTGAACTCTGCATACATGAAAATAGTTTCTACGGATGCTTTTGAACTCTTTGCATACAAACAAAAACTAACCAAATAAAACAAGAAAAGTATATTTTAAAAATAATATTGAATAACGGATCTATTCTTTGTGTAAGTATCACACAAGTGGCTAAACACGATAACAAGATCAACAAAACTAAGAAAGTAACACAAGAAAAGTATATTTTTTAAATAATATTGATACACAAAAATATTTTTTATTTAGTTCAATGGATTAAAGCACTACAATGCAGCATAAGCTATCAAAAACACTTTTTTAATATTATTCACAATGGTAAAAACGCTTTCGGTATTATGGATACCCTCCTCAGTTACATGGAATATTTTATAGAACATAAATCGAAGAAATTATAAACATTTAAAAATATGTCAGTAATGGAACACAGATCTTGACCTTAATAACAAAAAATATATCAATTAAAAGTTATAAATTACAAACTAAAACATATTTAGATGTTAGTCGACAATTAATACTCTCATATAATTCTAATATGTATACAAATTAATCTGGAAATAATAGTTGGCATATCAATAACCAGTTATACTCTTCGTCGTTACAGGTCACTTTTCTTTACCACGTATTTCCAGGTGCTGCTTGTTTCGTCCGCTTACCTAATATTAATTACATTCTCTTTATGGCGTGATTTTCAAGATTTCAATTTTCTCTGCCGTTGCTAAGTTCCTCCTATTTTGTACTGTTTTAATAATTCTCACCTCTTGCCATTCTATATTAATATCTTTTCGGTACACTCTTTGGGCCAGGGCAGTGACCATGTTACCCTTGGCTATGTTGTCTCTATGCTCATTCAGCCTTTCCTCAAAGTTTCTCACGGTACCTCCTATATAAACTTCTTCTCTATTATCTTCTATGTTTTGTACTGGGATTTTATATACTCCAAACTTACACTCATCATTATATTTTGGTTTTTCATTCCTAAGAATACTAAAAATCGTGGGTGCTCTTATATATGTGCATCTTTTGTTGTTACTTTTAAGCACTCTTTTTACCGTTCCGTTGTTATGTAATCTAAACAGGATAGGGATAGGATCTTCTCGTACTAAGGGATCATTCATATCTGTTTCATCTTGTTGGTTAGGTGTTCTATTATTACTTTCCAATATAGCTTTCTGTTCCTTGTAAATTTTTTTCAAAAATTTTATACTACAGTGATACCTCAGATCACGAACGTCTCGATTCACGAACAAATCCGTCTACGAACATCCTTTGTGAACAAATTTTGCTTCGCTTTACAAACAATGCTTCTGTTCACGAACACACACGGAATAGTCATTTTATGTCAAAGCAGTTTTATTAATTATTAATAGATTACCTAATGTTATCAATAATTTCATTACATTATTACATAAGAGCGCTTTAAGATTAAATTCACCCTTAGATACATTTCAATTTTAATACAGCCCCCACTTCATCCTCAAGATTGTTTATCCAGCCCTCGACAGAAAATAATTGCCCACCCAATCTAGAAGGTCATGATTTCATCATATTTACCGACCATCACCCTCTAATATTCGCACTCCGTAAGAAATCTGAGTCATGTTCTCCAAGACAGCTCAGCATCTAGACTTTATAGCGCAGTTCAGTACGAATATCCGACACATATCTGGCACAGACAACGTGGTAGCGGACACACTTTCACGAATCAAGGAAATTAATCTATCTCTGACCAAATTCTCTGAAATCACTAATGCACAAGTAGAAGACCCAGAACTAAAAGCCTTACTAACTGACAATAAAACATCACTTATGCTACAACTGTTACAAATCAGTCCTTCGTTGTCATTGTATTGTGATACAGAAAACAACAGAGTCCGCCCACTTTTACCTTCCAACTTCCGTCGACAGATATTCGAAGCAATGCATAATATGTCACACCCTGGAATTCGTGCTACTAAATGCCTAATCCAAGAACGATTTGTGTGGCCATCATTACAAAAAGACATCACCGAATGGACTCGAGCATGTATAAAATGCAAACGATCCAAAATCACACATCACATCAACAGTCCTATTCAACCATTCCGCCTACCATCGCAATGCTTTGAACACGTGCACCTAGATCTGGTTGGACCTCTTCCTCCATCAGACAGATACTCTTATCTACTCACTTGTATAGACCGATTCACATGCTGGCCAGAGGCTATTCCTTTAAAAGACATCTCTGCCGAAACCGTTGCCCACACTTCCATCTCGGACCGGATATCACGTTTTGGCATTCCATCGTCATCACTACGGATCAAGGAAGGCAATTCCAATCCCATTTGTTTGCCTCCTTAATATCCACATTGGGAATTCAAACAATACGTACAACACCATACCATCCATCGGCTAATGGCTTAGATGAATGATTTCATCGTTCTCTAAAGCAAGCCCTCAGATGTCACAGCCACTGGACAGAATCTCTTCCCATCGCCCTCCTTGGTCTCTGATCTGCTTTTAAAAAAGATATCAACAGTACCTGTTCTGAGATGGTTTATGGCATTACAATCCAGTTACCCGCAGAATTCATAAGTCCATCACCTGCCCCTCAGCTCGATCCTGCATCATTTCTGCACCAGTTTAGAAACGTCTTGCAGAAGTTATCACCAACACCAACCTCTGCTCATACTAAACCATCATACTTCATTCATCTGGCACTTCATTCCTGTTCCCATGTGTTTGTGAAGAACAAAATAAAGAAAACATCTCTCTCTCAATTTTTGATGGCCAATCAAAGTTATTTCTCGCACTACAAAACATTTTACCATCCTCATGCATGGCAAACAATCAACAATCAGCATCGATCATCTAAAACCGTCATTTTTCCTTTTGGATCACAATACTTCAAGATCCAGACCAACAGCGATCAGCAGACCACTCGACCAGCAAAAACTTGCAACTGTTATCTTTGCTGACGAACACTCCAACTTCGCTGATTACTACTCGCTCTGGCAGAAGAGTCAAATTCAATCAACGTTACCTGTGAGCATCAGCACCTACGGCACTTGGGGGAGTACTGTAGTGACTTCCCCATCATCAATGTTGTCCTGGGAAGTCCTCCAGATGGCGCTCTATCCTCTGGAAAAGGACACATGCTCCAGACCAACACAACCTACCTATTTCACTTTTTGGCTGGACGACGACCAAGCAGCATTGAACTTCCTGGCTGGACTGCGATCGAACAATATCAAACTTTACTCAACACATGTTGTGTCATTGATCCGATATATATTTAATAACGTTGTAATATGTAATTTAGTAATGATGATGATAAATAGTTAGTAATATAATGGTTTGTCCTAGTTAAATTCTTTAGTTCAGGGACCATGACAGAGGTGATACTATGTTTATTATAGTCAGCATTTTAAATGGTATTCATTGTGGCTCAACTTTATGTTTTACAGGATCTAATGTTTAAATTCAAATATGAATTCTTGTTTATATAAAGTACATATAAGTAAACAATAAAGATTAAGTAACAATAATAAACAAGTAATAATAAGCCAAATAAGTAAAATAAATTGTTTAATACAATTTATCTTACTTATTTGGCTTATTTTTTACTTTTATTTAATATTTAAAGTAAGAAATATTTCATTATAAAGTACATACTACTCTACAGAATTCCAAACAGGAAACTCATGAGGCTTTATAACAAAAAACTGAAAAACTTTTTCACATGATGTTTGAAAATTCTATACCAAAATCTGCTATAAAGACAACTCATCATTAATCTCTATGAGTGTATTCATCTCTTCCCATTAATCGACAGCAGTTTACTAAATCCATTAGAAATATCTATTAGCATTCTCCACATAAACACCCTGAATACAAGCTATCACTTCAGTATAAAATTATTATTAGTAACTG
The DNA here is from genome assembly GCA_000484575.1 of Olivierus martensii. Taxonomy (NCBI): domain Eukaryota; kingdom Metazoa; phylum Arthropoda; class Arachnida; order Scorpiones; family Buthidae; genus Olivierus; species Olivierus martensii. The sequence goes on along the minus strand of AYEL01074497.1, from coordinate 8,210 downwards.
AATGTAAAATAATATAATAATAATATTCCTTATTGCTAAAAAAAAATGACAAACTATACTATCTTTAATTTTATTTTATCAGTTTTATATTTGAATTTACAGTAAATCTTGTTCATCCAAACCAAAACAGACTTGGCATATATCTGGGTTATCAAATGTCTAGATAGCTTGCATCTAAAATACAATAAAGTATTTTAACTTCTGCAATCTTGAGCTATTTTTTGAATTATTAGTTTACAATTGTACAAAAGCAGAAAAATGCAATTTATTAATTAATCTATGAATAAATTAATTTACAGCTGTAATATTGCAAATAAGTTTATTAAACTGTGATAATCTGGATATTTGTCTATCACAAAAGCATTTCATTTTAGCAAAGAGACAAACTAAGCACACCAAGCACAGGTTGGCCAGCAGACACAGTTAGCTACAAATTTCTTTAATAAACATTAAAGTTTAAAATACAAAGTTTGTGACAGTTTCAATTGTTAATTAAATATAAGAAAAAAAATCATTAATTAATGTCCATTTTTGGGATTTTTCACTTTAGAATGCTCAGTTGATAGAAGATCTAAAGCCCATCTGACATTTCTGATCAAAACACAATTTGCTGGCCACCTAGTAGATGTTGCATACAAGGTGGCAAAATTAAATATCACTGGCCATGGCCATAGAACACAGATGGCCATTTTACATAGGGTAAAATCCTGCAATATGCTTGGGTGGATATTAAGGTGGCCATGGCTTGCAGTTTGGCAACCTAGCTCAGGTGGCCACTAGCACAGGTTTTCCTGTACTTTCCACTATTACTATATATATACAGTGGGGATATTCAATTATTTAATAACCAGTTTGCTTAAATTTGATATCAGGGGAAATTCCTATATGGTCAAAGGATCTCTTAAAATAACTGAATGTTTTATAAAATATTGTATTGGTTACTGGTTAACATGCTATTATGAAAGATGTAAAGGTGTGAACTGTACTAGCATATATTTAAGGACACACTACTGGTTCAAGCTATTCGACAGATTTATTATATCATTAAAGAAAAGGTCGTCAAAATAAGTAAAAACTCGTAAATAAAATTTATGTTTCATACTATTTTCTTTTCTAATTTTTATGCTACTCACATTTGATGATGCATCAATCTTGAGTTGATTATAACAATTGATATGGAGAACAAACTGGCTATATAACACAACACCACTGTGTGTATATATATATATATATATATATTGACCGATTTTATGGGAAATCCCACAGCCGTGATGTCACAATATGGCATTGGACAGACAGAAACGATCACATGTAGTGGCGTGCATGAGTGTTCTATCATGATGTCTCTACAAACTCTAAATAAATTTACAATTAAGCTACTTTAAACACCATTCAAATAATACAAGAACAAGAGAACATGATTTTTCCTACTTTTGTGCAAGTTATGTACATGAACTTGAATTAAAGGAAATATATTATTGTCCAAATGCTGGCATTCTCAAAGAAAAAAAGAGGAACCACATAATATAGAACTGTTGTTTGAAACTGATGCTGTTACTTTGAAATTAATGAATGCATTGTTCCTGTACTGCTAAGTTTTAAATTTATATTATTATTAGAGTGACCATATTTTCTTAAGAAAAAATAAAGGACAAATTTGAAAATTTTAGGGTTTTATTCCTACATGTTTCAAAAAAGTTTGTAACTATCAGGACTCTACATATTACGAAATTTTCTTACTCTATGTCAAAATATGATACTGTGCACTTTTCTGAAAGTTTGAAACTGGTTGGATTGTGTTAGAACAAACTTTTGGTATAATTTTAATTAGCTTTGAAATAATAGAAAATGAAAACAGATCTGAACAGCTTTAATAAAAAAAATTACAAAATATAATTAACAAAAGACCAAACAAATTATATATTTGTTTAATAAAAATTAAAAAGATATTTTAATGATATTTTTGTGATGAATGTATTTTTTTAAGTACATGATTATTTTTTAAAAAATCATTAAAATTCAAACACTTCATTTCATAATTGCAATTTGTGTAAATGCAAGCTTCAAGACTAAGTTGAACTTTTTCATTATTCCAAATATTATTTATAATTGAATATTCTCTCAGTAGGACTATTTGATCCTGGAAGACAAATAAAATTCTATAATTTTTGAAATATTTTTGCAAAGGATTTGTCTATCAATGAAATGTTTAAATAATTCAATTCATTTATGATGATAGCTATCTTCTAACCTTCTGAAGTGCGGTAATCGGTCTTGAGAAAATGTGCACTGCATAAACGAGATAAACTTGTCGAACTATATTTCACTCTCAATTTAACTTCCCATTCTTTTTTTAATTGTTTATCCTTTGGAAATAGGTGGAAAGACATGTTAAGCTAGTTACTTAACATAGTTAGGGTAGTAGACTCTACCTTGCAAGTTCATGCATCCAAATACACAACAATAAAAGACCATTATATATTTCTATAACATCCACACACTGTTAAAGATTGATTGTTTTCCATAATATGGCACCATGTTGGAAATAACACCAGAATGCAGGGAAAATAGAGGGCAGAGCTGAAATCAGTCAATTACAGTGGTGTTTACTAAAAAAATATAATTAACTATGGATAATTCTCAACTTACTAATAATTTTTTTACTAGTAATAATAGACAATGAATACTGAATCCTTTAAGAGAATATAATCATCCAGATTTTATTCCGGATCCTCAAGGTCATAAAATAACCTGGAAATGAACCTAGGTTCCAAGATATAAAACCATCTGGAATTGAATCCAGTCCCCAAAGTGGCAAGTGATTGATTTACTACATTTTTTAATAAAAAAAAATATTTCTAGCCAATATTATAAGAAAATAGCCAAGTTTAGAATATTGTATGAGCCATAGTAAGATTGGAATATCTTAAGTCAAATGATCATAAGTCAAGGATTACCCTAATGTAATACTTCTCACTGTAAATATTAAATAAAAGTAAATTATAAGCCAAATAAGTAAGATAAACTGTTTATCTTACTTATTTGGTTTATGATTTACTTTTAGTCAAGGATTACCTATATTTAAATGCAATATACTGATAATATAAATTACAAAAAATTTAATAATAATTAATATTATATAATAAACTTTTTTAATCCAGCAGTCTATCTAACAATACTCTTGCTTTAGCAACATGTTTTTTATTCAGGTCATTACAATTTATCATCTTACTTAAAACCACATTTTCACTATTATCCATCGTTATCCTTTGGTCCAACTGAAAATTTTTATTAACAGAAACCCTGATTTATACCGTCTCATATTATGTCATCTTGCACTTACATTGTTGCCCCCAAACCCAATTTATTAATCAAAGTGAACAAATTAATTTTGACATTCTATTATGCTGCTTTTATGTTATCAATAAATCAGTATATAAGCTGAAAGTAATATGCATCTCACACACACAAATTTCCTTGACTCAAAACATTACCTAATTTTTTAATCTTTTTTTTTATCTTAAATTAATAATCTCGATATTATTAACTTAAAAGATTAAAAGATTATTAACTTAAAAGATAGATAAATAATTCTTTAGAGAAAAACTAGGATCAAATTAATGATAAATCTAATAAGAGGATTTTCTGAAAAAGCATTTGGAATTAATTTTTTTTATGGCAAAATGGTAGATTACGTGCTGGTGGAATGTGGGTCACATTACATCGTGTGGTGTCACAATATACATCAGGCGTTTTTAATGAATATATGTGTTATAAGCAGGGCTGGGGTGTCATCAATAATTTTCTCATTGCTCATAATTTATTACTTTTAAATTTAAACAAAGCATTGAATAATTATATTCCTTTTTTGGTGAACAAATAATTTTTTCAGTAATAAATATTGAATAAAATGTGTTCTAAAAAATCATTTGTGTGTGTTTACTATCAGAGGAGTTGGTGTTGACACATTTTCATGCTGACACCCCAGCCCTGGTTATAAGTGTATTATATATATATATATATATACACACATGTCATTCAAACCACATGTAGAGAAACTACATTGTGGACTGGGAAATGTATGTATATATATATTTATTAAAAAATGCAATGCATCACACCTTTCACTAGCAGGTAATCTACTATTTTGCCAAATTAATAAAATTATAATAAATAAAATTTATTATTTTATTTATTATAAAATAATAAATTTCCAAATACAGATGAAAAATACCGATGAAAATTTTTTAAATCTCTTAAACAATAAATCTGCCACTTCTATATTGATTCTCAAAAAATTTTCGGTTCTTTTCCGTTAGCCAGGTGCAAATGTCGCCACCCACCGACTAGTGTATAAAATACGAATCAACAATTCCATTGTGTTAAAGATTCACTCCAAAAAACTATACATTACAGAATTCGCTTGCACCTGGCTAACGGAAAAGTACCAAATTTTCTTTAGGAATAATATACCTAGAAATATTTATCTCTAATATATTCCAATTTAGGTATTTAATTTTTATAACAATTCATTAAAACTGTTTATTCCAACTCATCTACCTAACAGTATAATCAAACTTAAAAATTCGACTTAATCCACACACACACACACAGGATATATCAGAGTTTCTGTAATGATACTGCAACAGCATAATATTTATGCTATTAATATGGATTACTCTAAAAGAAAAAAAAATTGTTAAATAAACTTTCATTTCTACTCATTGATGGAATTACTGTATTATTTAAATTCACATTTGCTAGCTTATATTATATTCTATAACACTTATTCTATTTAGAATTGTTATATTTAAAAAAACATAAGCTTAGAATTTTATAATACTGTCCAATAATACACATTAGTACACATTTTGAAAGTCAAAATGCTGAATTTGAATGTGTTATTTATTTTCAGTAAATAAAAATAATATAAAAAGATAATTATTTCAAAATCATAATAATCCTTTTTTGGTGCTATAAATTCCAGTATTATTTTAAAAGTAAAAAAATTTGAATTATAATTTTATTTAAGAAGTATCATTTTGCTTTAATTTATGAATAAAATTTTTTTTATATTTAATTAATATCCATGCTGATTATGTTAAAAATTATTAATAATTCTCTGTTTGATATAAACAGCCAAAAAAAAAGATCATTTCAAGAATTAATGCAATTTTTTCAATTTAGATCTTTATTTGGTTAATAATATAAAAGTTTCATTTAAAAATGAATTTTAGCAAAATATTTATTTCATCTTGTTTAAATATGTTATTGATTATTAAGAAGCCTTAGATGTTTTGTTGTCAATCAGAAATTTACTAATCAGATTTTGCATAGTTAAATACCTTGCATTCTACAGGAAATTCTGTATGACTTCAGTATTGTTAATCCTGTTTGTTAAAATACATAGTAAATGTTGAAGTATTATGAAATATCCTGTTGTGGAAAATGCTAAACTGAATTACTGTGGAATGACAATTTTATTTGATTGTTCCAGAATTGTATTTTTTCTGATTTTCAATTTATGTGAAATATAAAAATTTTATACTAAGACTGGAGAAAATAATTATTCATTAAGATTTTATCTGCAGAAGATTTAATTCTAAATTAAATAGATTTAATAACTGGAAATTAATTTATATTATTATAATGAGCAAATTAACATTTTGTTATAATCCACTGGGTCTTGATCTCAGAGAACCAAAATGGAAAAATCTCATGCAAAAACTTGATATGGCTTATTATCATTGTAGCATGCCAGTTTTGGAAAATGTTCATGTTACTTTATTGGAAATATTAGAAGTCAGAGGTTCATCACTGACAGAAGCTGAATTATGGAGTGTACTACATCAAACAGTTGTAGCTATTCAAGATTTGTTTCTTAAAGGTTAGATAAATATATTTTTATATTTAAATTTCTTATATATATATATATATGTATATAAAATCATCTTCACATATTCAACACTCAACACTCACCATAATTATATACGATTTTACTAAATTTTTAAGAACAAATAACGATTAATCATAATTTTAAAATAAAACGAGTTTATAAACATTAACAAACGAAACAGAATTCCCGCCTCATAGCAACTGTTTGTTCTTCGACCAATAGAGATTTAGTTTAAAAAAAACTTACCAATAGAATCTGTTGTATTGATATGAATCATGAATCGTGGTCGAGGTCTCAACATGGAAGAAATAATTCTTTATCAAAATAAAATACTATAAAAGTGTAATAATTTTATCTGATATGTTCATAACATAACTGTTATTATTATAATAAACATCACGATTTTACTCTGAATGCTATTCAGTGATTTAGATTTTATGTTACTATTTATAACTTTTACTGATTCTGTTAGGTGACAAATTAATAAAACTAATTGGTTGTTGAGTCGAAAGTACAGATTTCTATGGTCGAAAGTTAACAATTGCACATTAGCAACAAGAAGTTCTAGAAAAAATTAAAATTGCCAGTGGCGGAACTACAATGCGGGGGGCCCAAATCCTCTTTATCTATACTTTCTTTACTCTTATTTTAAATTAACAACATAATATAAATAAAATGCACCATGAAATGAGTGAAATATTCATTGAATCAGAGCAGTAGCCAAAAGTATGGAAATAAAAGATGTGATTAGAGATTTTGCAAATTTAAAAATCCAGGAGGAAGAATTTTAAATATATTTTCTTTTGATATTTTCAATTGTGTTTATCATTTAAAACAATTTTGTTCTTTTTTTGTTATTTTCTAATAAAAATATCTAGATAAACTTTTTTGTGGTATGTGCCCGAATAATATTTTGCAGGGGCCAAAAATTTTAAGTCCCGCCACTGAAAATTGCCTACTTTCCGAAGGTGTCATTTATTTAGAATTTGGAATCCATTGGTTTTGTGCAAGGTTTTGTTTTTTTAATTTTATCATCATAGATATCACAATGATATGACGTCGCCAAATTGGTGACGTTGTGACTAAAATCCGGGTGCACGCCAACGCGTTACCACTCAGCCATCTGGCTGCCTGGCCATATTGTATTATCACTATAGAAACGCTTTTCATGGGACAGACTCGCTAGTAGCATCGCGTTTATGGTATCCTTTTTTATTTTTTACGCCCCTTTCCAAACAGTAAAATTATTAAGGTTCGGAGCCAGTTACAATTATGGGCTGCACTCACACCAGTAGAGGGGGACCGGATGATGAAGGACGGCCATCGCTGGACCCGGAACTGGAAAAACTTTTCAGGAGATGCCGAACCCAGCGCGTGCACTTGGATCCTCTTGCGTTACACGCCACACGACCATCTGGCCACGCGTTTGTAGTATCGCATTGTACAGCGTCACTTCTCTTGCACGCAGGATACGACCTTAGACGGATGTCATCATTTGTTATGTTACTATCATGGTTACGATGACGTCTCATCAGGATTGTGATGTCATTGTGATAGATATTGAGATAGAGGCGTTTTTTGAAGAAATCAGTTATTTCCATCTATGTTATTTCATATGTAATCCCTCCACTACATCCATGCTACACTATTAACGCTTAGCGCTGTCTATTGATACTAATATAAAGTAAAATTATAATAAAAATGAAATTCTATCCTGCGGAATTAAAGAATGCAGTGTCCAGGTATCCTTTACTGGTAGAACATCACTACCAAATTTCATGAAAATCTGCTAATTAGTTTGTCCTCCAGACTGGAAAGCCGAAGCGTTTCCACGCGGCCAATCCGGCCGACCTTAGACGGTTCTCGCACTGCGCGTTCTAAATAAAGGTATACTGTACTAAATAAGAATCCATTAAGGCCGATATATGAGCCGTTCAGAAGCCAAATCGATTAACTGCACAAAACAAAAAGTGGAGAAAAATGATAAAATAATATAAACTGTTTTTTAAAATTCCCTTTAAAATATAAATTCAAATAAACATTATGGTATGTATTATTACAGATGTAACTTTTATGTAATGACATATTAAATACATAATATAGTATATCCTTGGAGTAATCGTTAATTTAGTTACAGATTTTGAGTGACTGATGGAGTTAATCGATTTGGCAAGTGAAAATAATAAAAAATTAATATCATAGAATTCAATCTTCAAAATATTTTTAAAAATGAATTAATATGTATATTTTTCAAATGTTAAATAACAGTTTGATTGCTAGACAATGGGCAGTTCCGCTTGTGGGTTCCCATAGC
>AYEL01074496.1:0-45685 GCA_000484575.1 Olivierus martensii | reverse complement strand
GCACGTATCTTGGTCTATCTTAAATTTATTGTACAAATCGTACTGTTTGCAATTATTTGTAATATTTTATAATTATTAATTATTCTTATAAATGTATATGATTTTTAAATGTTTATACGCTAGAAATTTTGTTTTTATTTCTTATTATATTTAAATTAATGATTGTTAGAATGTACGCATATATACTTGTTCTATACTAAATGTTTGTTTGCAAATTTAAATTAGGTATAATGTTCGACTTTCTAATCTTCAGTTAGTGTTCTATTTTGTAAGTGAGATGCACTGAAGAGGAACAGCTTAAGGTTCGAAAACGTTATGCCAGAATAAAAAATATTATACTTGCTAAAGGACTGTAAAGGACTGTTTTATTATTCCTATTCTACATAGTTCTAAGAATAACACAAAAAATGGTTGCTTCTGCATATGCAGCCATGGCTAATTTTTAAGTAATAAAATTGTCTCTTTTTTCGCTCATGTTATCTTCTTTTCTACATAAAGCGGATAAATATGCATTCTACTTAGTCTCCATATTTTAAAATAATTATATCTAGTAGTAATTAACTAAACTTTTATAAATTCAGTTCTTAAAAATGTATTGATATTAACTTATTAGAAGGAAGATTCAATAACAAATAATATCCTAATGAATTTATATAATTAAACTCAAGAAGGTTCTGGATAAATAAGGGGAGAATTGTTTCTCATTCTTTTGCTAAATTAAAAATTGTAAATTAAGATAATTTTGTAAAAAACCTCATTTGAAAAGCCTAGTGGCGGACTGGACCGCCGGGACACCTAGCAATTGCCCGTTGGGCCGGACCTAATGGGGCAGGTTGATCTTGTAAACAATATAGTATAGATATAAAATGTCCGAAAGCCTTGGATAAAGATATACATTTTTAAATTATAATAAGAAAGAATTTTTCCGTTATTTTAATCAAACCATAGGGTTTAGAACAGGGGTGGACAAATGGCCGGATTGGCCGCGTGGAAACGCTTCGGCTTTCCACTCTGGAGGACCTGGGTTCGAGTCTCGGGTCCCACCCCTTGAAAATATTTATCACAGGGGTCCGGGCCCGGCCCGTCGATCCCCGTCCTCCACAATCCGGCTGACCCCTCCGCAGGGGTGGGCAGCCTGTGGAAGGGCTTGTTTCGCCCCGCCACTTAGTATTCTCCCTGAATGGAAAGTGGCGTCATCTGTTAACAAAAAAAAAATGGCCGGATTGGCCGCTTGGAAAGGCATCGGCTTTCCACTCTGGAGGACTCGGGTTCGAATCCCGGGTCTCATCCCTTGAAAATATTTATCATGGGGTCCGGGCCCTCCCCGTCCTCCACAATCCGGCTGACCCATCTGCAGGGCCCCGCCACATAGTATTCTATCTGAATGGAGTGTGGCATCATCTGTTGACAAAAAAAAATCGCGGCCCTCGGAACTACATAATGCAGCCCTCCAATTAATAACTATAATGCCAAACATTTTATCGATAAATAAAATGAATACAAAAAATATCAAATCTGTTCCATATTTCAGCAATATAGTTTATGTAATTTCTAGGAAAGTAATAAATAATAATTCATATGGTAAACTGTAGATGTCATTATAGTGTCATATTTCTTACAAAAATAGATTTGATTAACCGTTAACCAGAATAAAAGCCATTGCATAAGAAATTGGTTACAAAATACATTCAAAATCAAATGAAATCGTTTTGTCAGTCAATACCTTTCTTAATTTCACGGTGTTTATATTTCATATTTGTGCAATTTCCTAAACAGGTATGTTTTTAATTATTGTTTCAAATTTAAATTGATTAAATTATAATTTTAATATATAATTTAAAAAGAATTTCGATCCTGCCGTGCTTCTCTGAAAATGGCATTTCACTTTTTTCGGACTGCTGGCATTATTCAAACCCATGATACAGGCGGCCGGATGGCCAAGTGGTAACGCTGTTGGCGTGCCACGCAGGAGGACCCGGGTTCACGTCCCGGCTCCTCCTGCGTGTATCTCCTGTAAAGTTTTTTAAGGTGCTGTGCACGGTCCCACGATCCCCGTCCTTCACCATCCGGCCTCTCTCCACGGGTATGGGTGCACCCCGTGGTTGGAACTGGCTCCGCCCCTTAGTAATCTCCCTGTTTGGAAATGGGCGTAATATATGAAAAAAAAAACACGATTCATATAACGGCCAATGAAAGCTGACCTGCTAAGAAAATTGGCTTAATTTTAACATGTCACCTTTTTATAATATCTTAATTGCTTAGTCAACAAATGCACCCCTTAGGATTTCTATTTTGGTTACATAATTTTCTAAGAGAATTTTATCACCTCAGACAGTTATTAGTTAAAGCGGGATTTTGAGATTTTTTTTTTGCTATTTTGTTTTTTGCCCCTTTCCAATCAGATAAATTATTAAAGGGCAGGATCACTTCCAACCACGTGCTATATCCACACCCGTGGATTTTTTTGTCAACAGATGACGCTACACTCCATTCTGGAAGAATACTACATGGCGGGCGAAATAAGTCCTTCCATAGACTGCCCATCCCTGTGGAGAGGTCAGCCAGATTGTGGAGGACAGGGATCGACCCCGGGTCCTCCAGGGTGGGAAGCCGAAGCATTTCCACTCTGCCAATCCAGCCGACTGTGGAGGGGGTCAGATGGTGAAGGATAGGGATCGCAGAGAAAGTTCGGCCCTAAGCATATTTCATTGATGCAATATGGCCCTTTCTCCCAAAAGTTTGCCCACCCCTGGTTTAGAACATTAGTTATTAATTGCACATTAGCTCTCAAGCTTTAGCTGTCACGAAATAAAAGAACAATTATCAAAGGACCTTATTAGCAAAGTTATAAATAAAAACCAGAGGAAGTCAAAAGCATACAATTCCCTATCCTGTTTGGGAAATTTTGCGCACAGTATGGGGAATTGTACCCAGTTACCCCACATTAGAGTTGGAACGCAAATTAAGATGTATCCAATATATCCATGGGTGTATCTTCTACACCGGCGTTTCTTATAAGCGAAAAATATTTCTGTACTGTATAAAACATTTAGTAAACAAAAGAAAATTTTCTCTGTTCATAATCGATAATGTTTTAATAAAACAGAGGTAGTTCGGATTCCTTTACAGAAGCTTTGTATAATAGGGATGCTTTTTCATTTATCTATGAAACATTACTTATAAAAGGGTATAGCTTAAAACTTAAAAATTCTATTATATATTTTTATATCCAATTCTAATATTTTCCAATAAAATGTTTATGAAAATGAATTGAATGCTAGAAATACTAGGCTGAGTCAAATACACTCGCTAAGTATTTATGTTATGCTAGTACAGAAATATTTCATAATACTTTATTAAACGAAACTGTTAAACAGTTTCGTTATTAATAAAATACTGAAAATTAACGAAATATCACGAAAGTCATAGATTATATCTCTGTATAAAAACAATATGTAGTATTGTATTACATTTCAACATAAACAATGAAAATACACTAATTACAAGATTGAGGATAATAATTCTCCATTTCCCATTTAATATTCGAAAAATTTTACGAATTTCTCGAAGAATTTCGCAATACAAATTTATCATTTAAAAGAATATAAATGAAATTTGTATTCTGTTAAATGATAAATTTATCTTTGAAAATTTAAAAATGTTAAAGTATTAAAAATATTGAAACATTAGAGAATTTTATACTATTTCGCAATGTAATTAATATATTGAAATTCGATATAAAAACGATAAGGAAGCTAGTACTGTATGTCACTAGCTGCATTTTTAAACTTGAATTTCTCGAAGAATTTTGTAGTATATTAAAAAATGTTTATAGCACGAAACTAATATAATACAATACATTAAATTTACTTAGAAATAATTCAAAATTTTAAAAAGTTGGCATTTATTTAGTTGTAAAATTTAAATTTCTCGAAGAATTTCACAGCAGCAAATGACAAAAATATATTCCAATAGTTGATTTGTTCCAAGAAATTTGTTCCAATTCCAGGATGAAAGGGTTAGCGTTTCCGTAACCCCTTTACTTTAAAATGCGAATTTCTCGTAGAATTTCACAACACAAAACGACGGCATAAAACTTCTTATGAAATAAAACTATTTATCTCATATAAAAGTTTTCTTTCTTCCGTCAGAAATTGATTTTTTAAATATTGCCCTCAATCAATGAAAGATGTCTAAAATGGCATTTAAAGAGAGAGTTTGAGACTGATGAATTCGCTGTGAATTCGTGGTAATGCAGAGTTCACTTATTCTGTTTTCTCTAGTTCTCGATGAGCTCTATATATTCTAGATCAGGGGTGTCAAACTGGCGTCCCTCGAAGTGAATTTTTGTGACTCCCAACGTTCTTACTGTAACTAAAATGAGAACAATATGTTATGAGATAATAAGAAATAATTCTCGCTTCATAGCTATGCCATATACTATGATGCACTAATTTGATTTTAATGAAATTTGGCCTTATCGGACATTTACGTACAGATGGCTTTCGGATTGGTGACACAAACTAAGTGCTTTTCTGCAAGAACTACATCGTTTTGTGCGAAATTTCTTACCAAAAAACAAAAAGCCATAAATGAGAACCTGTATTTTTTTGGATAGCCAAATACAATAATCAAATTCAAAACAATCCCTCTTTGAAGAAGTATATAAAGGACGCGCTAGCGGGCTTGTTAAAGATTTATTTGTTGTATTATTAACTTATTTAAAAAATATAAGTAGTTACGAATATTTGAATTTATAAAATTTTAATGAAAGCTTTTTCTTTTATGGATATTTTGAATTTTTAAAATTTTAATGGAAAGCTTTTGTTTCTATACAGAAAATGTGACTTTTAATGCTTAATAGAAAATTGGATTGATAGCGAGGAATTAAATTAAAAAAGAATGCTTAATAGAAAATTGGATTGATAGCAAGGAATTAAATTAAAAAACATGTGTAATTAAAAGCAATTATATAGTAATTATATATTTTTGCAATATGTTCATTTGATTACACAATGTTTTAATTATCCTATTATATTTCTGAATCTCCTTACTCTAAAATGTAATTTAAAAAAAATTTAAATGTGATGTGGCCAGCCTTACTCTAAAATGTAATTTAAAAAAATTTAAATGTGATGTGGCCTGCGGCCATCTTACGGGCTCATGAAATGCCATGATTATATGACCCTCGAATTAAAATGAGTTTGACACGCCTGTTCTAGATCATCGAGTTAGTTCTAGGTTTAAACTTTTTTGCGTTCGAGAATTGGATTTCATTAATCCAAGCAGACACGTGATAGCTTTAATCATATAATTTGTGAATGTACAATCAAGTTACTGTACTTCCTTTTAGTTCATTGCCATTAGAGTTAAGCCTGTAGTTATGTCTTATACAATGCGGTTAGCTGGAAGATCGAAATTTTATTTTAATTATTTCGTTAATATAGGTAAATATTTATTTTAAACAGTATTATATATAATGATTTATGATTATATTAAAATTATTTTTTAAATTGCAAAAAATAAATGGCTAGATGTAATTGAACTGAATGAAACATTTTGTAAAACATAGAACATTTATGTATAGTTTAATAAGGAAAAATTAAAATTAAAAATATTTAATTTTCACTTTGCATTCACAAGAAAGACTCGATATAGATACAGTACATATAGAAAATAAAAATTAATATTTATAAAACAATATAATTGTAATATTAAAAAAAATTACTTTAAAATCAGCTATAATTAAAAAGGATTTATGTACTGATATATTTTTTTATTTAGGAAATAATTTTTCTATTTTTGTCTGCTGAATTATAAAGATCGTTTGGAAAATGAGATTAATCATATATTGTACATAACTTACTTATCTCTAAATTCATACAGAACCACCCAGTAAATATAAGTACATAATATACAAAATGTAATTTAAATGATAAATTTATCTTTGAAAATTTAAAAATGTTAAAAGTATTAAAAATATTGAAACATTAGAGAATTTTAAAAATATTTAGAATTGTTATGATTTAATAAAATACATTTTTTGGTGAGAAGTAAATTCTTATTTTTTTTCCTGTATAAATGCCTCAATGAAATAGTCTCAGTTTTTAGTTATTTCAAAATTTAAATTCTTTTGATCCCTCTTTAATAATAATTATATATTTCTTTAATGAAAACTAACAGTTTGAGCATCAATTTTATTATTCTTTGACTATTTTGTGAAAAAAATTTGCTTATAAATTATCATACTTCTACTTCTAATAACTTTGTGATCAGATCTAAATTATATTTTCAAATAATTTGAAAATATAATTTAGATCTGATCATATTCAATTATATATTCAATAAATTATATTCTCAAATAATTTTTCAATTTTTAGAATCTACTAAAATTTTACTTTCTATCTAGCACTTTAATAAAAATCCATGTTTTCTTATTAAAAGTTTATAAAAGTTGAAAACTGATTGATAGTTTTGGGGCCCCTAGAATCGCGGGGATTCTAAAGATTGAAAAATTACTAATACTGTTTATAAGAAGCATAAATAAACTTTATTTCAAAGTGTGTTGAAGTAAACTTTATTTATGATAAAATGAGGAGATTCTAATTTAATTATGCTCAGTAATATATATTATTATAACTCTTAACTCAAGTACTTTCTAGTATGAGTTATGATTTATTGTAGTATAGTAGGTGAACTTATAGCTGTTATATATTATTATATTATTAAAATCGATTTTCTTTATGTTGTATGTAGATTATTTTTTATAGGACTAGGTAAGATTTTAAAATGGATGATATCTGGAAGCATTAAAATACAGTTTATTTTTTGTTTTTTAAGCAGAGCCTTACTTATGTACAGATATTTGAGATGCCAGCCTGTGGCCCCAAGAATTAAATTTGACAAAAAATTTTTAAGAACAAAATTTTATTACAAAAAATTATAATAATGAATATCAATTAAAATTAAGATACTTGAATAGATTATATAAATAAAGATCAAAATAATTTTGGCCTTCATTAAATTCAGACTAACAATATGACTTGATTTGTAATTGAGTAATTATTTTTCTTACTGCTATCAAGCAATGGCATCCAAAAAATTGTTTTGGATATAAACATAATATATTATTCCCAGGGCCGGATTTACCTATAGGCCGACTAGGCTGCGTCCTAGGCCCTGCGATTCTAGGGGCCCCAAAACTATCAATCAGTTTTCAACTTTTATAAACTTTTAATAAGAAAACATGGATTTTTATTAAAGTGCTAGATAGAAAGTAAAATTTTAAAGATTCCTTATAAGTTATAAGGAGCCTTTAAAATTAAACATAGCTGATTTGAATTTTTAGAGGCCCCAAAGCCTTGCTCGTCCTAGGGTCCCAAAAATGCAAATCCGGCTCTGATTATTCTACTATTTTAACAGTAATTGACCAAGAGCTTAGTAATTACTTTAATATCATCATCATCAATCTTAGTTTTATACACTGCTGGATATATATATGCCTCTTTCTTTTGTTTCCAGATGTACCTTTCTTGAGTAATCTGCATCCACTGGGAACCAATTATTTTTCTCTCTTCCAGGATATCTTTTCCCTTGACTTGATTGCCACTCTGTAATTCTTTGTCCATTGGTTATTAGTGTGTCTTGCTATGTGGCCTGCCCAATTTCACTTATTGCTTCTAACTGTTACCAGAATGTCTTCTACTTCGGTTTGTTCTCTTATCCATATGTTGGTCTTGCAGTCTCTCCTGATATTCTTCTTTGGGTTGTTGCTAGTTTCTGTTCCATTTTCTCTGTAAGGGTCCATATTTCAGAGTCATATATCATTACTGGTAGTATGCATATGCTGAAGAGTTTCCTTTGAGGCATACTGGTATCCTACTGTCCCTTAGAAAGTTACTATATCAGCTGCAGGACCATGATCTCAATTGTATCCTATGTTGAATTTCTCTCATTTGGGCTCCTTCTGTTGTGATTACTTGTCCTAACTACTTGTATTCTTCCATCCTTTCAACTGTCTGGCTTTCTATTGTCACTGATTGTGGCATTACATCTGTATTGAACATTACCTTTGTCCAGTACCTGTTGTTTATTTGCAGTCCTGTTTTCTCACTTTCTGTCTTCAAGTCACTTAGCATTTTCTGCAGTTCATTTGATATTTGAGCAAACAGTACTATGTCATCTGCAAATCTTGGGTGATTGAGATACTCTCCATTGATGTTTATTCCTTTGTGCTCCCATCCATTTATTTGTCGGAATATTTCTTCTAGGCAGGTTGTGAACAGTTTTGATGAAATGCTGTTCCTCCTAAACTCTTCGTTGGATTTTTATTTTCCTATTATCTTTATGTAATCATATTATGGCAGTTGCTTTTTTACACAGATAGAAGATACACAGTAGTTCTATGTTGGTGGTCTATTCCATGATTACTTAGTGCTGTTAATATTCCTCTGTAGATACTGAGTTGAGTGCTTTCTCGTAATCTATGAATGCCATACAGAATGGAATGTTCTTTGCATTTTTCTTTCAGTTGGTTAATAGTGTGTATATGATTCATTGTCAAAATTCAGCTTGTTCTTTGGTTAGTTCGAATCCAGTACTTGTTCCAATCTTCTTATGAGGATGATTGTGAAGACTGTATATTGTCGACAGTAGACTAATAGGCCTGTAGTTTAAAGATATGTTTTATCTCCTTTCTTATGTATTGGCACTTTTTCCAGCTGTCAAGTCCTGTCCTCATGCAGTTCCTGGCCAGTTGCTTGTAGACTGGTATTTCTCCTTCCTTTATAAGTTTGATGTTGATGATGTCTTTTCCTGGGGCTTTTTTGTACTTCATCTTCTTAACTGCTTTCTCGACTTCTTGCAATAGTATTACTCGGATATCTTCTGCATTTGCTGGTCTTGGTCTTGCTTGCCTCACTTGGTCTCTCAGTCTTATAGTTCCTCATAGAAGGTTGCTGTCTTTTCTGCTATACCATCTTGGCTAGCGATAAGTTCTTCGTTATCATCTTTTATCACATTTAGTTGATGCTTTCCAGTCATTATGTCTCTCTGTGCTGATGGAAGACTATTGCTGTTTTCAATGGTTGTTTGAATCCTTTCGACATTGAATAATCAGATATTAAATATAGTCTATTAAATAATAAGCACAATTAGTAGTCTAAAACAAATCTTCAAGATGGAAGACTATTGCTGTTTTCAATGGTTGTTTGAATCCTTTCGACATTGAATAATCAAATATTAAATATAGTCTATTAAATAATGAGCACAATTAGTAGTCTAAAACAAATCTTCAATTTTATTAAAAACGTTTTCGGTATGTATATTATACCATCCTCAGTTACAATATTCTAATTAGAATAATCTTGTTCTAGAACAGAACGATTATCTGTTATTTTAAAAATTAACTTAGCTGAAGAATAATTTTTAAAATTATTTGGGTTATGACATAAACAAAATAATAGTAAAAAGATAAATGTTGAACTTATAAACAAGACACTATAGTTTACGAATAAGTAATAATATAACAATAAAATAAATATAATATAGTACAGTTGAAATGTAAAATCTTAATGCATAGGTGACATTTTACAGGTGTACAGTTAATAATTGTGTACAGCATATCTCCACGCTTTGGAGATTCCATCTGTTTGGTGTATATTAATAATATTTCGATTATTTTTATTATTTTTCAGAATTTTAATTTTTTTCTGCAGTGAAGAGATCCTTAAGGTCATGTACTTTTCTGATAATTTTGGCTTCCTCCCTTCAGATATTAATGCCCTTTTCAATAGCTCTTTGTGCTAACACTGTATTAAGATTACCTTTCCGTAAATAATCTTTATGTTCCTTTATACAGTCTTTAAGGTTCCTGCTAGTGGCTCCTATATAAATTTCATTTCTATTATCCTGTACGTTATATAGTGGTATTTCGTAGACCCCTGCCTCCATATCTGCCTTCCTTTTTGTCTTATCGTTCCTTAGTATGCTGAAAATAGTTGGTAACCTTTTATAGGAGCATTTTCTTTTGGTTTTCTTTAATACCTTTCATAGCATTTTATATTCGTGTAGGTTGTAGGGTAGAGCCTATTCTATTAACGGCCTCTGTTGGGTTGCAAGAGAATTCATTAACCTGCTCTAGATTGTGATTAATCTGCCTATTAATAAATGAGTTTTTTTGTTCAAAATATAAATTGTACATAAACTTCTTACTATACCCGTGTTGTATCCTGCACCTATAAATTCGGTTAAGTTCCTTTTTCAAGATGTCTTTACTACAGTGTGTTAATGCCCGTCTAAAGTATGCATGGAAAGCAGATTTTTTATATGTCCAGGGATTGTATGACCATTTCGGTTTTAGGACTGGGGTGTTCGTGGGCTTAATGTACACGGTAGTTTCTAAGCCTCCGCTTCCTGCTAAAATTTTTATATCTAGGTAATCCATTACTTTATCGTCTTCTTTAGTAAGCTTCAGGTTGAGACCGTATTCTGGTCTATTAAAATGTTCAATAACAAAATCGCTTAATGATTTATTTTTCTACAGACTAAAAATATCGTCCACTAATTAATTAATTAGAATATTGTAACTGAGGATGGTATAATATACATACCGAAAACATTTTTAATAAAATTGAAGATTTGTTTTAGACTGCTAATTGTGCTCGTTATTTAATAGACTATATTTAATAGAGATTCAAGCAGTTTCTGAAGAGTTTATTTGGTTTAATAATCAGATATTTTCTCTGATTCTCTTTTGTACTACTTTGCACATTTCTATATATTTTATCTGGTTGGAAATGGATTTGGTCTTCATCTTCCTTCTCTTTTTGATCAGCTCCTGTGTTTTGGTGTATATTTTCTTGACAGGATTTCTTGATTCAGTTACTGTGATTTACTCTACACTGTCTCTGATGATTGTCACTGTCTCATTGTTTCTGTAAGTTGCTTTCCTCTTCTGCAAGCTCTTGGAATCTGTTCTGCAACTTTAGGTTGTATTCTTCCTTCTTGATCTTAAGCTGTCCCATGTTGATCTTTTATCCTCTGTGTTGTATTGGGTGTCTTCTTTCATGTTGAATATCTGCAACTTTAGGTTGTATTCTTCCTTCTTGATCTTAAGCTGTCCCATGTTGTATTGGGTGTCTTCTTTCATGTTGAATATTCAGCTTGATTTTGGCATTTAATAAATAGTTTAAAAAGCTTTGGTTTATAAATTTGATTTGAATCTATGAAAATATTAAATATTAATTAGTAAATCAAGTAAAATATAATAAATATTACTTTTTAAATCAATAATTGAATCAGCAGTTATCAGCTTGATAGTTTATTTTGCCAAACATTACCATAAAATTCTAATATATTTCTTTTTCATAATTGATTTTATAAGTATTGTTTACTGTTGATATGCACTATTTTTCCCTTAAATTTTATTACTTTATTTATTATGATCCTTAAATTATAAACAATTATTTTAGGGGAAAAATAATTATAAAAATCAGCCTAGTTTATGAAGCTCTGAAATAAGAGAATCTGATTTTATAACCAAATATGATATTTATTAAAAATTTGATTTATGACTGTTATCTTGCTTTAAAAAAAAATTTATAATGAGCAAATATTTTAAAAGTGGAGTAAAGCACACCTTTTTTTTAATATGGAGGAATATAACTAAAAGTAACAATAAGTCAAATAAGTAAGATAAATCGTTTATGAATAAACGATTTATCTTACTTATTTGGCTTATTGTTACTTTTATTTAATATCTAAAGTAAGAAGTATTTCAGTAGAATATAACTAGTACCAAGATCATCATCTGCCCACAACTTGGATCCCTCATATATTGATTTCAAATGGGAAACAGATTTAATTCTGGGTTCTTATGATAGAAACAGAGAGCATATTCATTTGGCTAATACAATCAATGATGAAAGCATTATATATATTTGTGAGGCATTTTCTACTTAACAGTTTCAGTTTTATCATATATAGTACCATATTACTTCGAATTTAAGCCGCACTTTTTATTCAAATTTTGAAGACAAAATTTGGGTGCGGCTTAAATTCAAGGTGAATATTTTAACATCTTATTATCTTTTTTTTTCCAATTTTCCAATTTTAAAATCCTACTGCGGCTTAAATTCGAAGTAATACGGTATTTTAAAATATTGTTTGATATCTATAAAAATGATTTTTTTAAAACAAATTATTGTATTTTCCTTGACATATTTATAATGCAGTTTATACATAGCAAAAACTTGTTATTGTTTATATAACAAGTAATTATTTTATTATTATTTTTAGTATAGACAGTTGTAGTATTATTTATAAATCTATATATATAAAACGCAATCTTTATCTGTATGTCTGTTCCATATAGTCTCTCACACCGTGTGACCTATTGGAACCAAACTTTGTAGGGTGACTTCCCATGACCTTCTGGGTAACACAGTATACCAAAATCAAAATTGCCCTAAGAAATGGAGCACATTGGAGTTGCTCTTTCTATTGGCCTGTTCCACATAGATCCCACATCATTTGACCTATTGGCTCCAAAATTTGTACCTTAGGCAACATAGGGTATCCTGGGTCAAAATCACCCTAGGATGGGTCATAATTTAAAACACATGTTTAAATCTTTCAACCTGTTCTGATTATTGTTAATATTACAAAGAATGAAGTAGGATGACAGCAATGTCTCACAAACATGATGTTATCATGATGTAACAATGAATGATGTTACAAGTCTTATCACTGTATGACATTAATATACTGTAGCAATGATGTCATAACATTTCTGATATGAGGTAGCTGATGGTGATTAATTTGAATAATGAATAAACTTAATACAGGAAAACTTCTTCTTTAGATATTAAATAAAAGCAAACAATAAGCCAAATAAGTAAGATAAGTAGTTTATTCAAAAACATTTTCAGCTGTCCACATAGCCTGCCTCAGTGCAGTTATGTGGAAAGCGAAAACGTTTTTGAATAAACGACTTATCTTACTTATTTGATTAAAAAAAAAAAAACAAACTATACAAGCACTTTGTTAAGTTTAAAGTTTAGGCAGTTATAATCTAGTTAACTTACTTATTTGGCTTATTGTTTGCTTTTATTGAATAAACTTAATTTTATTTATATTTTAAGTACACACAATATCTAAATTTTTTCAAGTTACATTCTCCTATAGCAACGCTTCTCAAACTTTTTCATTCACGACCCCATTTGGGGTCGCGACCCATAGTTTGAGAAGCCCTGTCCTATAGAATAGTTTTTTGTAAATGTAAACAATTTTAAATACAATTGATTTGAATTAATAGCAGCTGTCTCAACTTTGCTTTCTTTCTTATGTGGCCCTCTCAATAGTTATTGTCTGTTAAATAGCCCTCAATAAGATCTCAGTTTGTCAGTGGGAGAGAATTAAAGATTCTCTCCACTGACAAATAATTAAAATTGCAAATCGGTAATTCCATTATGCTAAAAAATTTATTTTAAAAATCTTATCTTGCAACCTTATGCAGGTGAAATTACTGCTTTTCTTAGGCTTATGACTAAAACTAGAATAAAACTATAGCACTTTTCGGCAGTCCAAAAATTTTTATTATTCAAAGGATTAACAGCTGAGTAATGTTTTCGGCTATAGGTTAGCCATCATCAACTCTTACAAGCTTAAACCATTTAGAACCTTCTAAGGTTCTAAATGGTTTAAGCTGGCTAACCTATAGCTGAAAAACTTTACTCAGCTGTTAATCCTTTGAATAATAATAATTTTTGGACTGCTGAAAAGTGCTATAGTTTTATTCTAGTTTTAGTTATGGAGATGAGTTTCCAAAAAGAATTAGATGGTTTGTCTCACTAGACATTCCATCTAATTCTTTTGGAAACTTATCTGCAATATGTCTAATTACAATCTGTGCAATTTTTATTAGGGGCCATATTATATTACAACATTTTCATATGGATATTAGTTTCACATTTTGTAATTTAATGTCTAATTGATTCATTTCTTTATTAATAACAATACAATTAATATTAGTATAACTTCAACAATAATAGAGCCAGAAAATAATGCAAATTTTTTCTTAATTTTCTTTTCCAAATCTTGAAAGGAAAATTATTGAATATTATAAATTATTGAATATTTTGCAACTAAATATGGTAATTACTTAGATAATTTATAAAATTATCATTCTAACAAGAATTTATGTAACATAATTTAGGATAAAGTATGATTATTTCTGTTTATTGCTACAATAAAAACAAATATGATAAGAATAAGAGATTATTGTACTGAATATACAGTGAAATATATATTATTGCAACTTTGGAGTTTTAATTTGATTAAGCTTATTTATACTTATTATTTTTTATTTTTAATTTGATTGCAAAGTATGTTAAATGTAATAAAGAAATGAATCTGGGACATTTATAAAGTTTTCAGATATCACATCTATGTCATCAATATTTAATATTATATTTCATATATTTTTTAAGTTTATAACCATTTAATACAAAATTACTTGATTTTTTTTTTTTGAGATTGAGTTTGCTTTTCTGTTGCATCAATAAGTCATATTGTAGTAGAATTTTGTGCTCTGATAATTTTATCCAGATTAAAGGAGATTCCTATTTCTCTACTTCTTCCACATTCCAAAAATAAAAATCAGTTTTCAATATCATAAGATAATTAAAAGCCATGAATACAGTTTGCCATTTTAGACTATATGTCATTGTCCTAGCACTAAAAGTTCTTTTAATACCAACTTTTGCAAATCCTGTGCTTAACTCATTCACATATATTCATGCAACAAGTTCAATTTATAGTATAGATAAAACAATTTATGTCATCCTCTTCACAATTTGACAATATTTATTTACCACTTATAAATCTTTGGTAAGAGACCATTCTTTAATTCTTGAATTGGATTAGTGATATTAATTTAGAATAGATGATGTCATGTGACAAGTGAGTTCATTGGGAAGATGGCAATTCTGTTCTTGTACTTGTAATTTCTAATTTTCTGTCATAGAGAACATGAAATTTAAATTGATCTTTAAACTAAATAAAATACTCAAAATAATTACAATAAGAAAGAAGAAATAAAATTTAGGATAGGTCCAAGTTAAATCTTCACAAACCACTTTGCAATCATAAGACAACAAAAAAAACCACACATTTCAGTTCTGTCAATCACCATTTTATACTCTGTGAAGTCAGTAACATGACAAAATAATCATTTTACATTTTATTATAAAATCCAATACACTGTTTTTTGCTAATACAATATTTTTACAGCTCTAAATGCAGGAGTATTAATATACCTTTATAAATTACACTCGATTCTATATTGCACAATTTTATTTGTTTAATCTGGATTAAATTAATAAAATTGTGTAATGTAGAATCTGAGTGTAATTTATAAAGGTATATTAATATTCCTGTTTTTAGAGCTGTAAAAATATCATTTTACATTTCTTAATTTGTTTTCAATAATATGATACCTAACAACAAAATTCAAAATTACTAAAACTGCTTATCTTCAAAATAATTTTTAAAACCAAAATAGCACATTTAGCAATAGGTTATCAAACTATATACTTTAATTAATCCAAAAACATTTTCAGTATACTGGATACTATCATCAGTTGAACAACTGATGATAGTATCGAGTATACTGAAAACCTTTTTTGGATTAATTAAAGTATATAGTTTGATAACCTACTGCTAAACCTGTGTTGTTTTGGTTTTAAAAGTATGATTCCTAAATAAATTATTTATATATATATACTTCTTTTTTTCATATTTATTTATTTTAAACAATTATTACACTAATTATTATGTTTTAACAAATTTCCCTTTTTTTTGTTTTTCTTTTCATTCACATCTTCACATAACTTTATTCTTTCATAAAGAAGTGCTATTGTTGTAATTATTAAATTAAATTTTTTTCTTTTTTAAATAGGTTGTGCTCATAAGGATGGAATTCCTCAACAGTTGGTAACTTTAAATAGTTTACAGTGTACAGCTATGGGGAGAGTATTATTAAGCAGCTGTAATTTAACTAGTGTTGAAGGGACTCCATATTGGTGTAATGATATGCAAAATGCCGCTTCAACTACTGTTGATTTAGATATTGAAATGGTATGAATCAATAATTATCATAATTAAAATTCATTTTTTTAAAAACATTGAATTTCTTTGTAGATGTATGTTTATACATTGGGCCAAACATTGCATTTAGCATCTATATATGGTCAGTCAGATTCTCAATCTTCTGTAAGTATTATTGTTAAAGCCTTTTTAAATAAATATAACTTGATAGTTTATCAATAAAATAAAAAATAATAATTACAGCAATACCTTGCATAGCACGGTTTTGAATAATGTGGGTTTTGGTCTATTACAGTTTTTATTATTATCAAGGAGATTGATTATTACATTATTACACACATCAAAATTGGCAACACTGATTGGCACCCCTCCAACTGCAGCAGGTGACAATCGAGAGCTATGTTTATGCAGTAGTTTTTCAGTTGGTCTCACTGAGACATGTTTTTTCCCCTCAGCATTTTATTATTTATGTTAATATCTGTATTTAATATTCTTTTATTATTGAAGTGTAAGTTAACAGAGGTAAAACAAAGAAGACAATGTTCAAATAACAAAACAATGCAAGTCATTGGCAATAAAGAAGAAATTTGAAATTATAAAATGTCATGAGAATGGTGCTTCGTTTGCTGAAATAACATGTGAGAATTCAATGAATGAGTCCCCAGGATGAGTCCTAATGTTTTCTACAACTTTTATATCAGCTTAAAATGATTTTCTTTATTATTTAGTTAATAAAAATAAATATATTTCTTTTATTTTTAAACATTTGTATTATTGTAAATCTTCATAATAAACAAATTAAATTGAAATCCATTATAAATAGACCTCAAACAATGCGATTTTGCATAGAGGGGCTGCTTCTTTGAACAAATTAACTGCACTACACAAGGTATTCCTATAGTTTGAATAACATTCTAGACTTTCTACAGATTGTTTGGAATGTAATAAAATTCATCACTATAAGCAGAATATTTATAAATTAAGAATGTTTTCAGCTTTGTAAAAAGCCTTCTTTAGTTACATAAAAGAGTATAAAGAGCAGCTAATTTGAAAAACTTACTTGAAATTCAAATCAAACATCCACTATGTATTGTGATTCCACTTTAGTGATATGAATATATAAAATATACAATACATATTATAAATTATAGTTGATTAGTAATAGTAAAATTAAAATATAATCAGGCATATTAGTAATATTTTAGTCTATTCTAACAGACTAAAATTTTTACTAATGCACTTGATTTAAGATCAACATAAATTTTAGACTGTTTTAACTCTTCCTTCAACATATTATTCCATTAATAAATTGTAAATGTATACATATCTTGGTCGTTTAATCAGAATTTTTAACTTGGAATTATATTTCCTGTCTCTGTAAGCTATTTCTATTGCATCTTCTGTTCTTGATACCATTTTCATGCTGTACTTATATTGTAGGGTTCTAATTTATTAACAACATTTGTGAAGTGCATGGGACCAATGACAAAACTACAGGCTTTATGTTTTATTGCAGTAACGGCATGTTGTGGGTAAGGATGGGTAACGAGGCTGGTGCAATGCAGACAGACACTACAGTTTAATACCAATAGTTTCCTTTATTGGTGAGAGATTTCTTTACAGTATGTAATAAATCCTGACAATATAACAAGGAGAGGGAATTACCTTTCTTTTGAAGAAAAAAAAAAAAATGTCCTTTAAAATATAGAAGATTGGTTCTCAGTCCTTCCTCTATCAATTAAAGTTGATCTCATAATTTCACAAGGTCTGTTTTTCTAGAGAAGTAGCCAAAAAAAAAACAAATTTTGTTGATAGCTCTTTAATATATCTTCTATTGAAAGGCACAATGAATGATTTTGCAATCAGTAGCTGAATTCATTAATGATGGAAACACCGTTGGCTTATTCTTTTGGCGGAGTTGAGTTTATTTCTGGCCTCCATTAATTGGCACCAAAAAACAACTCAAGATCTGACGACAACTGCACCATGGAGTCTGAACTTAGCTCTTAAATATCAGTCCAGGCAATACTAACTTTTACTTCATGCTTCCTGGGGAAAGATGGGATATTTAACTTTTATTATTTTAGGTGTCGTTTACACATTAAGTTTACCCAAGATATCATTTCATCTTGACTTATTGTTATAGGGGACAAGAGTCCACGGGTTAAATGAAATGATTATACGATATGTTATTGTATTTCTCCTATCAGTGTGTCTCTCTCTCTCTCTCTCTCTCTCTTCCCCTCCAAATTCCTTTCTCCGTCTCTCGTTTTTCTTTAATTTGAACAAAAAAACTGGAGATTTAGATGTGAGGAAAGACACACACCACATCCGACTTGAATTCCTCTCTCTCACTCATCTTACTCCGTTTATCTTTCATATATATTGCTATGTTCTCTTCATTTTCTCAGAATAATTCCTTTAATAATATGTCCCTCTGCTTTAGTAATTGTGTTTTCTTGATCATTTTGCTTTCTTGAGATTTGGAAATTCTCAAATTAATAATTAATTTATTTCTCAAGATTTGAGATTGCCTTTCAGAAATTCTTAAAATTCTGAAAAAAAATGTTCAGTTAAATAAAGCCTGTTTTTAATAAGGATAAAAGCAAACTGAAGTAGAAAAAAATTGTGAAAAATGAAAATAAATAATAATGGGTTGTTTTATATTTATTTTTTATTTAATATTTTAATTATATTGAATAAATAGATCACATTTCAGTAATATTGAAAAAATGTTTGTATTTGTTTTACAGTTACTGATAGTTTTTATTAAAATAGCTTTTCAATACACGCACTCTATTTGTTTATTTGGTAAACAGGTCCTGTGTTTGGATACAAAAAATCCAGAAATGGAATTTTTGTGCCCAATCTTATGTAGACATAAATGAGCTTTTAAGACTATATGATTGTTTATTTTTTACATGTCACTATATTTGACTATCTAGACTGCAGATACACCTCTTAGAAAAAATTTAGGACCTTCCTATTTTGGCTATGTAATTTTCTAAGAGAGTTCTATAGTTGCTGGCTATTGGATGAAATTGAGAGTTTTGGGGCATGATTGAGGGCTAGCTATTCATCCATATCCTCTGATACACTATATCAGATCATGCTACATTATATTCCCTATTTACCATAGATGTCATTGTTACTCTGGCAAACCACTGAATGGGATAAAAACCAGATATTTATTTTGGCTTTTTGTATGTAAACATCATCACAAATTGCTTATGTCATAACATGGCAGGCCCATAACAGTAAAAATCTTTAAAACTGCAATGAAATTAATGATTTTTGTACAGTTTATTGATCTGTGAATTAGTTTTGGTTTATATGTCTATTTTAAGTATTATTTTGTGATTAGTTTCAGATAATTTTCTTTTTGAAATATAAAGTTAGTAGAAGTGACATAGATAAACCACACCATTTGACTTATCTGCTTAGTTTATTGATTCAAAGTCATTGCAGAGCCTAAATAATTAATATATTGGTATGAAATTTTTAGGATACAAGTACACAGAATTTTTTTTAATTCCAGAGTTTTATAAAAATTTTTCTCAAGAGTCAGGAATCCCAAAATTAAAATAAAATCTCTCAAGAATAAGGAATAAAATTTTCTTGTAAATCTCGAGATTTCTTAAGATTGGAATCTCAAGCACGATCACTGCTATTCTTTTCATCATCAAAAACATTTACTTAACAAACCTCAAGTTTTGGAAAATAAACTTATAATTTAATCATTTGCAACTATTTACAAAAACAATAATAGCAAAATCATATTCAAAAATACATTATGCTATAGAACAGAGCTGCCCAACCTTTTTATGATCGTGAGCTACTTTTTTTACTGAAGCGATATAGCTGATCTACCGATATCCAGGGAATAAAAGTACAGAAATAGCAATGTCATCTATATAATTTGAAATTTATTAAGTAAAATAAACAATTCTTCACAACATGAAAATATGAAAATAATTACAAACACATAAACAAAAATTTTAATGCGATATTTGGCATCGTGTAGATTTTGCAATTGATACAAAATTTGAATTATATGACGAAAGAGATAATTTTAAAATTTTTACGAACATATTTTGTGGTGAATGTAAGTTGAATTTTAAATCTATAATTTTTGCTTTATTAATTAAAATGTAGAGTACATAAAAATAATAAAATGAAAAATAAAAATAATTTTTCGATGCATAAAAAAAATAAATGCACATCAATCCGGATTCGAACCCACTACCTTCAGATTACGAGCCACGTATTTATCGAGTGCGCCATCTGCGCACCTGGCGATCTGTTATCTATCTATTGTTTTTAAGCTGAATTATCAAAAGTTCGATTTTTCAAGTATTAAAAAATACTATTAGAAGGCCATATTCAACGAAAAGCTCGGACATGTATTCACTCATTTTTTATGTATTTTCACCATACGCAAGCGGATCAAAATCAGTGGGGGGTCAGCTGTGTCCTCCCGTTGTAAGTAATATTAAATTATAATTTTTAAATGGATAATTAAATAAATTATTTATAATTTATATTTTTTTATGTAATTGTGAAGAATTGCAATGTCAGACCTTATACAGGAAAATATGGATCCTGTGATGAAAATGATATTGATACAGCTTATAGAATTCTTGCTGATCATGCAAGAATGATAACTGTAGCAATTAGTGATGGAATTTATCCTTCAGAATTTGATGCTGGGTAAGTAAATGATCAAATTTATTAAATATTAAAAAAAAATTCCTCCAATAATATAATTTAATTTCTAAAATCAAAAATTATATTTATATAATTTATTAAATAAGTAATTATTCATATATTATAGCTATATAATTATATAATAAAATCAAAAATTATATTTATGGAAGTTTTTATATTAGAAAATTTTTAATACAATCAATGATTACTATATATTAAATGTAATATAAAAGTTGAAAATATTAATTTTTATATTATATTTATTATGTAATATTCTTTTTGAATAATCATAATAGTAATAATATCTCTAATATCTAGTTCTTTATGAATTTTTAATAACATCAAAAAAATATGAAAATATACATATTGCTATTTCAATTATTGAAATATAAAATAAATATTTATTTCACTTGAAATATATTAGTTTCATAGTTTTGAAATATTTCATAATATTTTTACAAATTTTTAATCATCATCATACATTTCATATAAAAATTAGAAATTTCATCAGTCTCACAAAAGTGTGAGGCCCGCATGGCCCGCAAGACTAGAATGAACGGTTCCCAACAGGCGGACAGTCTACAAGTGGCGTGTGATGCGGGTAAGGACAGGTGACGAGAGGCCAGACAAAACGGACACTGAGACTACATTTGTAGGTACAAACATCTTCTTTTATTGGAGAGATATAAATTCTTTACATACAACAGACCCGACAATTTATGTCAGAGAACAATACCTCAGGTTAGTTGGTGATTTCTCCACTTGTTATTCTAATTGGGCGGTGTGTCCTGGACTGGCTCTGAAGGTGATATTTGACGATCCGTTCTTCGACAGGGTCTCCTTAGGACGGGGTCGGGAGATGGTACGGAGGTAATGTACAGTTCAGCTCGGCTTTTAGTTGGTGGATACTGGAGTTCGGATCTGTCAGGGCACTCAGATGTGGGTCCTCGAACAGATATAACGGAACTGATTCCTTTGAACTTGCTGGTTAACTAAAGTTCACAGTTCTTCCGTCTCGAAATTAGACAATTTACGAATCTTCAAGAGACGATAGTTTGGAACTGTGTAGCTCGCACTACCTCTATAAGGTCGGGCGAGATCAACGAAATCGTCTGCTATGGCAACAATGGGGTGACTTCCACCACGGGCTGGATCTGACTGTACTCTTCGGCGGGCTAGGACCAACTGTGTACTGTCCTGTGGACTGATACCAACTGTCCTACACGGCGGGCTGGAACCAACTGAACTTTCTTTGTTCAGATTCCCCTTCTACACTTTTGATCAATAAATAAACAAGTACATCTCTCCCCTTTTCCAGGGAAGATGGCATCTCGACCTCTGTCTCATAATTTCGCACAACCCCTCCGAACACCTGCACAATGCTGGAGTTCTTGTGCGGTTTACATTAAATGTGTTTGTTTTCATTTCAGGGGATAGTGGAGAACGGAGCATCTCGGACCCGGCCGGAGAAGGGACCTCCTCACCCAATGCTGACTATAAAGTTGTCGACTCCGATAACTTACGATTGGGTGAGAAGTGACATTCTCCAGTGGGCTGGACCTCGGGCCCCCCACAAAAGTAGTATAGATCAATAAATTATTATAAACTGAATAAACTTTTCTAAGTAAATAGCTGCATACAAAATGCATTTTCTGAGATATATGGATTTTAAGATAGAAGAAAATTGAGCAGAAGTCTAGAATTCTTATTTTTTATATCATGACAGAATTACATATTGAATATTTATGTTGTTATTTTCATTTACTAATTTTGTTTGATGGTTGAAATATATAATAATAGCAAATGAAGCAAGGATTGTGTTTAAATAGTAGGAAAAGCACAAATATATGAACACAAAGGAACATATGATATAAAAAGTTGACACAGTATATAAGGATACTAGAATTATCATTTTGCTATGCTAGGTTTTTTTTATCCGTGATATAAAAACAGAAAGACGATATACAGTAATTCCTTACAAATATTTTTTAATAATTGGATATGGATTCTTGTCTGTTCTTTTCTATATTTTATATTTGATGAATATAAGTAATACTTGGCTGGAAATTCTATGATATAAAACATGGATGGCCAATGCATCAACCAGCAAGCCATGAGAGGTAGCCCCTGGTGATTTGTCATATTTTCTGTATTGAAAATTATTATTGTTGTTTGAATTATTGATTGAAATCATTGGCAGTTTACTTTATAGACTGTACTATAGTTTATAAAGTAGACTGCCAGTGATTTCTGAAATGAAAAGTAGCTCTCAAATCTAAAAAGGTTGGCCACCATTGACATAGAATATCAGAATGAAAACCTCTTTATTTCTAAAAAGAGGTTATTTTTAATAATTTTCTAATATTATACAGTAAAAAGGTACCTGTACATCTATATATGTTGAAAGAGTTAAAATAATTATAGTATGAACAAGCTGGCAAGTTACATAATTAAACCTAATTAATATGTAAAAAATTAAAATGATCATATCTCTTAATTTTCATTAAAATATTTTGAAATTTTTACAGTTTATCATATTTTTTAATATGTTTCTATAATAATATAACTATTTTTTCAAGTTTTATTTTTTCAGAAATTTTTGATCCATATATCAGTGTGTCAAAAACACTAATTTTTTTATATGAAGATTTAGCCATCCAATGAAATAATTGCTATCTTTGGATAGTAATTGATCTTTTGAATAAAACAAGCTATAAATGAAGAAAATTGGACCATATTTTAAAAAATTAATAACAATCAATTACTATGCAAATTTTGATTAATGAATATATAAGATATATAATTATTTCAAAATTTGCATAAATTTATTGAAACATTGTCATTATTAATAATAATTTATATTTATTGGTATGTTTTTCCTTAATTTCAATAATTTTTAACTCAATATTTTATAAATATTTGAATTTATATCAGAAAACAATGTAAACAAATTAAAAACAGAAATTGTCTCCTCTCATATATAAACATAAATTCTTAGCTTTGCTTTTATTGGACTCCCTGATAGTTGATTCATGCTCCACTCCTAATATTCATTTTTCAGAAAGTAATAGGCTTGGTAAGAAAAAAACAGGGAAGGACTGGCAGCAATAAAACAATGAAAGTGTTATATTCCTTTTAATGGCAGATCTTTGTTTACATTAATATTTTCTCATTTTTTGACAAAATGTAGTGAAAATGAAGTAAAAGAAATCAACAATTAATAAAATATATTGCCTGGTTTAATAGAATTAAGCAAAATTTTGGCATTATCTATAATGTTTTTTTAAATTTTAAGATAAAGTTCATACTGTGAAAAATTAATTTTTGCAAAAATTTTGATAATTAGCTTTATTTAAATATATAATTAGAACAACATGAACAGAGTTATCTAGAACATAAAGAAAGGAGAGAGAGTTATCTAGAACATAAAGAAAGGAGAGAAAAAAGTGAATTTTCCAAAAAATATTCAATTAAATAAATTTTTATAAAATTTAAAATAATAAATTAAGGCCAGAAACTTTAGGAACCATCATCAGAAACTCATTCTAGTCCTTTTTTATAAACAGGATAACAGGTCCCATGTTATAAACTCTGATAAACAGGTCCTGTGTTTGGATATAATGAGGTCATTGTCCTCATTGTTTCCAAACACAGGATCTGTTTATTAGATAAATCAGTAGACTGTTAGTGTGTTGAAAAGCTATTTTAATAAAAATTGTCAGTAATTGTGAAACAAAAACCCCTAAACATAACTGCAATAAATCAATTAGGACATTCAAAATTACAGGTGTAAAATTCTACTATTTGTTCCTGCTAAGTATAGTGTATGCTGTCAATGGCATGCAAATGATTAAAATGTGTATTGCTTATATACAAAAATTAAACGAATTAAAACTTAAAATTACTTATTTTTTAATCTGTAATTGAATTTCATTTCAACATATAATACATATATTTTAAAATGAAATTCAATTTGAGATTAAAAATATGATAAAATTTATTTATTTTTTGTAAAAATGTAAATTATCTCTATGAATTCAAGATGATGGATAATCTGACATCACGGGCCGCACTTTGGGAACCCCTCTTGTACAGCATTTGTCCAACAAAATTTTGCTTAACTCATCGAAATAATCTTCATTTATTGTTTTTGATATATTATTATATTCTACCGATTGACCTAATCTGCTATTACTTAAGAAATGATAAAGAACACAAAGAACAAAAACATGTAGGGATAACCTCACTATTCTTGTTTTAATAAGACCCTTTACTACGTATTACAAAGTGGAAGTTTAACAAGCGAGTTGATTGGAAGATGTTGGAGGCTTGCAATCGACTAAAAACTTGTCGCAATCGACTGTTAGCTCGCGATCGATGGGTTGGGCAGCCCTGCTATAGAATATCCTCAGGATGATAAATTGTTATTTGCACTGTCCAAATTACATTAAATGTAATGTTTTCCTAATAGAATATAAGAAAATTTTATGTAGAACCACTCATAAAGACCAGCAAAATATTGAAATTATAAATCTTTAAAGAAAAATGTATCTTAATAATTATCTTAATAAAATTTTAAATAAGTTAAAGAAAACTTCTTAAATAATAGGTTTAATGTAAAAAAAATAATCAAAGATAACATATTCATATTCTATTCATTTGCATGTATTAATAAAATTTTCCAATTCTCAAAAAGATTAACTATAAAAAGTACACCTATCTCTCAATTTACATGGTTCTGTAAAAGTGCTATATAAATGAAAATCGTGTATTTCTATTTGTATAGAAAATGGAGATAGGTTCTGTAACAGCCAGTTATTCTCAAATTCTGTTTTACCAGGATTTAATGATGGACAAGAAATGGGATTTGAATTTTCAATATGAATTTAGACTCAATTCTCTGACTAATCACATTTAATTCTGGAAATTATTAAAATAACTTGTTGGAGGATCTTACTGTGTGTGTGTGCCTGTGTGCGTGTGTGCGCGCGCATGTGTGTGTGTGCCTGTGTGTGTGTGCGCGCCTGTGCGTGTGCGTGTGTGTATTTTTTGTGCTTTTATATCAGTTATCACAAGATCAACTTCCATGACACATCACTACCTCACAATTTGCTGATGAATCTCTCTCTCTCTCTCTCTCTCTCCACAGAATTCAGATATGAATTTCAGTCTTTTAATATTGGTATTCAGCTATTCAGATTTATTATTAATGTAGTTTTGATTTATTAGATATATTTTTTCTTGATTGATAGAGAATTGGAATCTCTTTATAATATCAATAGGGTGTGCTAGTAGTAAATGTATGATTTGTTTATACTCCAATTGAAACTAACTAGGAGAATATCTACAAACCAAATATTCAATGCCAAATTGACCCTTAGTGTAATTTGAGTTTATATGATTTGTTTATTTTTCATATTGTAAATATGGAAATAAACAAATTATACAAACCAAATTAACTTAAAAATTGTGTAAATAATTAACATGTATAATTAATAAAATTTTATATATTATTTTGATATTAGTTTAAAAATTCATTTAAAAGATATCCACTCTATGCAGTTATAAATTTAAACATATTTATTTAACATCATTAAATGCTAACATTTTCGGTGTATTTACACCATCATCAGCATTTTATATTACCTTGTCATTCGAATTAAGTTAATTGTTTACATATATTGCTATGGTAACTACAACGTATTAGAATGCATTCGTTTTCTAATATTAGAAACGAATCTTCAACATATTAGAAAACGAATGCATTCTAATACATTGTAGTTACCATAGCAATATATTAAACAATTAACTTAATTTGAATGACAAGGTAATATAAAATGCCTGATGATGGTGTAAATACATTGAAAATGTTAGTATTTAATGATGTTAAATAAATATGTTTAAACTTATAACTGCATAGAGTGCTGTTCATTGATCCAATTAAGTAATAAGCTGAAAGCAGTTTAAAAGGAATGAAACTGAAAGATATCCTTTTAGTTTTGATTAATTTCTTTGTGACGCTTATGCAAAAAATAACTTTCAAGGTAAAATACATTGGAAAGACATGAGAGGAATAACTTCCATAGTACAGCCACTCCCTGACATGCATAAATTCAACTTTACATAAAATATTTTCCATAATTTTTTTTAATTTTTTCAGATATATAGCATAAATAGCTACTGTATTTGTAGGCAACAAATTCAAACATATTTGTTTACATTATTAAAACTTCATATTACATGATTTATTTATATTTTTGTGTATTATTTGTTGATCATAAATATCATATTACTGGTTATGACATGACATTACAGCATTGTGTCATTTTCAATTAGGATACAATATGATTCCAATCATTGCACAGTTACAATCATTGTAGTTACATAGCCTGCAGTTTTTAATCCAGAATTTTTGTTAAAAAGTTATTTTTCTGGCTTACATAAATTTCAACTTGCGTAAAGTTTTGAAAAACATAAGTTGGGGAGTGGCTGTATTATGTTATTCCTTATAGTATTACCTAATGATGGGAAATTAAAAAATACCTTTATAATTTAATTTTGATAATATGTTGAATTGTTATTTCTTCATTTTTAATTAATGCTGAAACAACTTTTACTTTAATTCATATTTCTTATTACCAGTATTTTCATTTTTATTAAATAATGTAACTTCTTAATCATCAAATACATTTTTAGTCTAAAAACTATTTTATAATCATAAATATGTATTAATATATGAAAATATTTCATAGTTTTTCATTTTGAAAATACTATAATACTGAATACTGTAATTTAAATTATTTAATATTTTAACATTTATTCTGAAATAATGCCAATGATGGCAATGTTAATTAGAAAAAATTTTCAATATGTAAATGGTTTAATTGTTTAATTTCCTTAATATTTTACATTTTTTTGAACTGTAACATTAGCAAAAGATTCGGAAGAAGTAAAATCAGTACATTCTGAAAATTACTTAAAAATCATTTAAAAGTATTGCAGTTTCAAAAGGTTTCAGATTTTTGAAATTAAATGATGATTGAATTTTTTTTTAAGTTTTTGTTAAAAACATATTATATTTGTTATTTATGTAAAAAATTAATTTGAAAAATGTCAATTCAATTTGTATTATATCAAGTTTTTTATATATTAATTCTTATAAAATTTCTTATAGTTTTTTTCACTTATGTTTTTTTTATAGACATCAAGTGAAGTTATCCAAGATAATTTTATAACTATAAAGATATCTCTTAAATTATTAGATTCTTTGAATTTTTGATAAAAATATAACCTTAATTTCTCTTTGAAATTATTATTCAGAGAGAAATTAAAAGAATATTCAAAGACTTGTGTCTAAATATTGAAAACTGTATTTTTCAAAAGAGATCAGATTTTATAAAATTGCTTGGAAAATATTTAATTTTCTTTAAGGAATATATATAATTTTTTTTTTATAAATAGTGTCATCTAAAAATATCAACTGTTTTGAGGTCAACAATACAAGCAATGAAACATTCCAATATTAAATCAAGAATGAAATTGTCTGATTTAATGAAAGTGAGTATTTCAGATAAATTTTAAATTTAATATTCAATTCAATATTTAATTAATTCAATATTCAATATTTAATTAATAATTTATAATAAAATTTAATATTTCTTTATATTAGGTGTACAAAATTATTTACTGGTTTTAAATCATCAATAAGAGATCATTCTTTAATTCATGAATTAGATCAGTGATATTAATTTAGAATGGCTGA
Organism: Olivierus martensii; assembly: GCA_000484575.1. Classification (NCBI taxonomy): domain Eukaryota; kingdom Metazoa; phylum Arthropoda; class Arachnida; order Scorpiones; family Buthidae; genus Olivierus; species Olivierus martensii. The sequence goes on along the minus strand of AYEL01074496.1, from coordinate 17,109 downwards.
CATTATGTGACAAACATGCTCATTGCGAAATTATCAACTATTCTGAGAATTAACAATTACAAAAACTATCTAAAGAACATCATCTAACAAACAAAATAAATTTTGATAGTACCACAAATGATTTTGCTAGTAAAATAGCAAGAAAAATACATTTGTAATTTTGTATTTTAATTTATAAAAGAAATAAAATTATCTTAAATTTTATTTTCAAATCTTTAAATGGGTTTTATGGGTATTATGTATCTCCCAAAGGAAGAGCAGCAATTGATAGACTGCCCTGGGCAGATCAAACTGCAGCTACACCACTGCTCCATCCCATGACAATGGGTGGTGCAGAATTGCTACTGATTTCATATCCATTTGCACAAACTTTTAATAGCTTACAATTTTATATTTTTTATTTTAATAATTAATAACTTTAATAGCCCTGTTTTAATAATACTTATTACAATAATTGCTTTATTACTTTAATTATAATAATTACTTTATTACTTTAATTTTAATGTAATTATGCTACTTACTATTATATAAGCTTCAGTTTTATGAATAATTAACCTTAGTATAATTTGCATCAAACTACCATTGTCATGATAATGCTGCTATAATATTAAAGAACTGCATATTATAAGTTTTAAATTCCATTTGTTATTTTGTTCTTTTTTTATTCCATATTGTATATTACTGATGATGACTTTTTTAAGTAAAAAGCACTCTAGTTATGTATATATTTTTGCAATTAAACATTCATTGTCTACCTATGTTGAGTTAGTCTATATTCTTTATGTTGTATACTATTATAAATAAATTGAATACAGTTATTTTAAATAAGTATTCTTAAGATTTAATATTTTTCAGATATGTTATGTGCATGGTATTAACATTATTGAAGAAAATTCATTTTCAAATTATATAGTCCATTTGCATAGAGAAGTTTTAGGAAGTATACCTGAGGTAATTTTATATAAGCAGATTTCATTTTCTTACATTAAAATAGAATTTTTTTAATTAAAAATAGATAGAATTTTTATATCTTACAAAATTCTTTTAAATTGAATTTTCAATTTAAATTTCTTTTATGACATTTTCTATTACAATAGATTCCCAACTTACATAGTTTGAGAATTATGCAGTTTCCGAGATATGTGGATTTGTAAGTCTTTTTATTTGTGTTAGATTTCCATAAAACAAGAAAAATTACATTAAAAATTTCTTTTTACAAAAATGTAAATTATCGTCTTAAATTTTCTTATCTATGCTTAAAATATGCTTGTAAATTTCATTTAGCTATTCTATTTACTAATTCATTCATTTGTATATATTGAATCTAAACATTGTTGAACTTATGTATTTTTCAACTTATGCATAAATCTTTGGTATATATTAACCATGTAAGTTGGAGACCTACTGTATATATTTACTTGATTATATAATAAGGTGAAGAATTGAATAGTTTCTGATACTGTATTATATTAAACCTATTTATTCTATCTTATATTATTTTTGGCATTATATTTATTTAAGATGTAATTACATTTCATTTCTTGAAGCCTCATTATTAAAAAAGTGTGAATTATAATAGAATTATTCTGTTTAAACTTGTAAAAATAAAAGTCATCTAATCTAAATAATTCCATTTGAATAGTGATTCAAATGGAGATTTCATGGCTAAATTATTATTGGAAAAATTTAATAAATTGTAAAAAGGATGATATGAAATGTGAAGATATTTGTAAAATAAAAACAATTGTTAGATTAACTTGTTATATAAATGAAATGAGATGATATATAATAAAATAATGAAATGAGATGACATAGAATAAAATAGAACTTTATTACATTGCTATTTTAAATAACTTTCTATCACAGCATGCTATGATAGAAAGTTATGGTGAAGCATATGCTTAGTAACTGTCATCTCTTTCTTTGTGAATTCAATCAAGTTGATTACTCTTTTTATAGCAGAATTGGAAATATTAGTTAGTTATTTATCTGGATTAATAGAATTATTATAAAATTGATTTATTTGTGGATTAAAACAAGTTAATTTTTACCAATTTATTTTAGTTTTATTTTCTTATTAAAAATAAAGCAATTTAATTAATATTGAATTATATTTTTTGAATAAATTAATTTTGTTACTTGTGTGGTTTTGATAATTTATTCACCAGTTTTCATTAATATATTTGTTTGTGATGGTGTTTTGTTATTTTCTTATTCATGTTATTTCCAAGAGAAATAACATGAATAAGAAATTTTGATGTATTCCATTTTGTGTTTGATAATCGACTTTACAATTAACTTACAGGCTCAACGTTATATACGTAGAAAAAATGTAAGAAACAATCATTTCTAACATAAAAAATTAAAATACAGAATAAACTAAATAAATTCTTCATTAAACTAAATAAAATCTTCAATTTAAAAAATAGTTTACAGAATAAACTAAATAAATTCTTCATTAAACTAAATAAAATCTTCAATTTAAAAAATAAACTATTTTTTAAATTGAAGATCTAAGTTCTGTTTTTTCTTGACCCTGCCTCAGTGCTAAGGAGTTTCTCTTATAATATTCAGGCAGTGTATCAGTTTCCGTTTTACTGTATATGTTATTTCCAATTGGTTCTCTTGGTGTGCTATTGTTAGATTTAAAATTTGAAAAGTTATTTCTGATTTTAGGATTTTTTTTGTGTTAGATTTGGCACAAATTCAAAAACATTGCAGAATTGTTCCATTAGGTTTAAATATGTTTTTGAAATAGATAATAAGCAATAATAATTTTGTACAAATTGAAGTGGTAAGTTTTCCATCATCTTAACTTTAACTGATATTAACTGAAACAGAAAAACCCCATATAAATTTTCCAAAGTGCATAATCCTAATTTGATCCTGGGTCTTCTAGTTGGAAAGTCTAAGCATTTCCATGCAATGAATCAAACTGATTGTCTTATTGCAGTTTAGTATAACACAGTGTTCATATAGACAATATTATATACTTAATATTATATTTTATATCAATCATATAAAATATGGTTATTTGGTTTTCTACAATTACTACAAAAGACTTTCAACCCATTCTATATCTTATGCAGGAATCATAAGAAAATAGAACTTTATTTCATTCCTCTGCCTTAAAAGTTTTAATTTTTTAATTAATTAATTTAGTTTTGATTATGATATAATAGCAAAACAAAGTTGAATATGGGAATGTTAAATGAGGATCTATTATATTAAAAAATGTTTATATTTTGTTTTTATTTATAAATTTCTGATATTTATGAGAGTCATTATTTTATTTTATATTTTAAAAAACTTTATTAAATTTTTAAATTTAATAACAAGTTGGCTAAGATCAATAAATCATTCATATGACTCTTTCCATTACAGGCATTCCTTTAGTTATGAACATTCTTACTTAAGAATGTGTAATTTCATTTTCTAATTTCATGAAATTTCAAAACTACTTCAATAATTTTAAACAATATTATAGCAGAATTCTCTAGCAATCAATATAATGTAGAATTACATAGTTAATATATTACAGCAGGATTTCAAGATGGTGACAATTACACCAAAAACTCCTTGTTTTATAATGTGAATTTTTCATTAAAATCTGTAAAATAAGAAACTTTTAATTGGTCCAGTTGTGAAATATATTCCAATATACAGTGCATAAAGTTATTTTAATATTTCTATAATCAAAATAACAGCAGTATATGGATTACAAACAACCCAATTTATGAACAAAACTTACATGTGAATTATGTTCATAACTGGAGGAGCAGCTGTATTTGATTTTGCATCTCATTTTTAAAAATTAAAATTTATTAGTTTCAAATTTACTGAAAATGGTCAATATTGATTCAATATTATTGACATATTTACATTTTTAGGACAATATTTGGTGTAAATATTACTCAATCTAATGAAATTTGTATATATTATTGGGATTTTCCTACAAACCAAGCCTATTCAAAATAATTAATATTGAATTATGTGTGACTGGACTGCTGCTGTCAAAACGATATAAATATCCTCAGATTAGAATGAAATTCATGTATATTATTAGGATCTGCTAGAGAATGTAATAATAAATTGATTAGATCATTTTTAACATATAAGATTCTCTAGCAAATCCCAATGGTATATACCAGTGCTTCTCAAAGTGCGAGTTGTGACCCCATATGGGGTCAAGTAACAAAATTTTGGGATCGCAGAAATTAGCAAATGTTTTTTAATTCGTATTCCTAGTTTATATACCTCTATATCCAGGATCACAAAATTATTTTCTCAGGTAAAAGGGGTCGCCAAATGGAAAAGTTTGAGAAGCACTGGTATATACGAAATTCTAATCTGAGGATATCATTTTAACAGAGAGGTCCAATTATATATAATTGAATTATATATCATTTTCAATAGCTTTGTTTTCCTAAAAGATCCAAATAATGTATATAAATTTCATTCAGATCAGTTAATATTTATGCAAAATATTTCCTCAAAATATGAGCCTCTAAAAAGCCAAACTGATTAACTCCATTTTTTCAATTTTTACACTAGAGCACATGATTAATGCAAATGTGCTTCAGTACTAAAATTGAGAAATTTACAAAATAATGCATTAATCAATTTGGCTTCTGAAAGTTTCATATGTATATGTATGATCAAATCTCTAGTGGGTTTTTGTTTACATTCAAAGCATTCCAACCTGTTGAAATATTTTAGTTTCCAAACAAAAGATTGGTCCAATTGTGAAATATATTACAATATACAGTATATAAAGTTATTTCAGTACTTTTAGAACCAAAATAACAGCCATATCTAAGTTATGAACAACCCAATTTATGAACAAAACTTACATATGAATTATGTTCATAACTAGAGGACACCTGTACTTATATATATTTCAAATCTGTGCTTACTTAAAGAAGATAGATATTAATTTTTTTAATCTTAATGCATCCAAGCATTATCAAACTGTTCTAATATTTATAAAATCTATCTAAACTATCTAATATAAAAGATAGTAGTTGATAATGTAAGTGAAATATATAACACAATATCTAAAATAGTATAAAAATTTATTTTTCTTCTTAAATTATGCATTTATATTCAAAAAAATATTATATTAATTTTTAAATTTCTTAATTGGAATGGGTGATGAAGACTATTTATAATAGTTAAAAATATTCCCTACTATGAAAAATAAACTATTTACTTCCTTATAGTAATATATCATAAGGCAATACATCTTATCAAAATCTTACACTAAAAATCCATATAAAAGTTATTGTAAGGCTTAGACCATTATTATAAATGTTTTAAAATAATGTTCCATTAAAATAACAGTTTATATTAGATTTTTAAAATGATGATCTAAATTTAGAACTAAAATAATTATAAATAAATAATATTATTTCCATTAGAATTTGTTTTCAAGATTGATTATATCAAAATGTTAATTTTATTGTATTTAAAAGTTTTTTTCTTTCTTTTATTTTGATTTTTATTATTAATTTAACATTTTTCAATCTTATAATTTTTTACATAATGATTGAATCCATTCTAAATTATTATTTTTCTTAATATAATTCCCAGTAATAGCATGTGTATTGGCAACAATAAATCTCAAATCATTTTCAGATATATTAACTTTATTTTATTTATACAAATTATCTATTCTGTTTAATGCTATATTAGTGAAACAATTTAATTTAACAAAGTGCCCAGCATTGCCAGATTATTGTTTAAAAACATATACAGTATATTAGGAATGGATTTTGATTAATACAGTATTAGGAAAAATTTGGTTTATTCGTTTGCCTTACAAATTGCCCATCTTTTCAAATCACGATCATGAAATTGAAATCCGTCGTCTTTCGCTTGGTGGAATTTTTCCATCACAAATTCACTCACCAATTTCAGTTCTTCTCTTCTTGTTCCTAGTTTAGTTGCATACTCCCTGAATCTCTTGATGTATCGTTCATGCTTCACTCTTGGGAAGAAATGCTGGACTCTAAATTTTGGCTTTTCATTGTCTATAAATTCTAAAACTTGCTTTATATATTCATACGAAAACACCTCATGTTTACCATATTCAAGAGGCTCATATATTACCTCTGCATTTTGTTCTTCTTCTGAATGAAGAAAACATAATTCTTCCTCTTCCTGTATATCAAAATTAGAACTTTCTTCAGCATTTTTTAGCATTTGGTGTATCCGACATGCCAACTTTTCTTCTTCTCTGGACGGAAGTGCTTGATTTGAAGTGCCGTATGAGAGGTTAAGCAGACAGTTGATCACTCTCTGGGATGATATTGGCATTTTTTTGTTGAATATCTTACTTAAAATGGTTTCACAGTCAAGATAGGTAAAATATAGGTCTGTTATAATTGTAGAATTGATTCACCACACTCACGTATCACTAGACAGGGAACAACTAAAAATGTCACGTGCTCTTGAAAACTGACAGTCATAAATGTTGTGTATATTTTACCAATGTGATATTTATTTTAAGTTTTAGAAAAGAATGCATTAATATACATTAATATACCGACAGTGCGTCACCGATATTATATGTAAAAGGACGCACTCTACTCTGTGTGTCATTTGTCTGTCTAGTCTTGTATATTTTACCTGAAAATTACTGGTATAGTAAAGTGATGTTATAATTTTATATAAGAAATGTGTCTTTATTAAGAGAGCACACAACAATAAAGTTCTAAAAATGACAAGTTCTTTCGACAAGAAAGTGTTTCCGAGTCGGAAACACTCAAGAAAATATCACGTTCAAGATAATATCTACGTAAATACTCAAATTTATTAAAATATTTTGATGTCTGCAGCAAAAAAAAAAGCATGCATAACATTAGTAGTAGCTCCGGAACTGCAGTTATATCTCCCATATATTTTTAATAACCAAAAACAGGGAAATAATATTTTGCATATTATCATCACTCATTGAGTTCTAAATGCACCTACAGTTTGGTCCAAATCGGCGTTGGATAATTTCCTTCGCAGTTCATCAGCCGCCACAATTTGGCGGGAAACGGCTGCTATTGCCGACAGCTGCACTTAAAACGCATCGCCAACGACGCGTTTTAAGCTTGTGATATTTTCAGAAACCTCGTATATTTTTTTAACAACCCAAAACGGGGACATAATATTTTGCATATTATCATTACTCATATAGTTCTAAATATACCCAAAATTTGGTCCAAATCGGCATTGGACAATTCCCTTCCTTCCCTTGTTAGAGAGTCAGAACTCTAACATATATAAAATATGGAAGAAAATGAAAACTTCTTTGAATTTTTAACATTTCATTGGCTGGTAGTCATTGATATGTTGTATCATTACTATTAGTGGCAATTTTTAACAATCATATAAATCACAGGAATAAGACTTTCTAATGATATTATATTTTAATAAATTTGTTTTGAGTCATAAAAAAGCACAGATACACATTTTGCTATTAATTTATACAATAATATGCATTCAGTAATGATATCTTTGCAATTAGATTGCTAATGATTATTAAAAAAAAGCAAAATATCTTTCTGTCAGTTTGTCTGAAAAATGATAATATAGCATATTATATATACATAAAAATGTATGATAGCAAACTGTTCTATCTGATAACACATGATGCCTATCTTAATCATTATCAATAATTATGCCAGATCATAATATCATATAACTTCAACCATGAAATCATCATATTGCAGAAACAGCTATCTTAGCGACATCATAAGACAATATCATTTAGCATGTCCATTAAAGATAACAAACCAAATACATTTGCATATATACAAATAATTGAAACATATGTCATCAGTTAAAAGAAACTAGAAGATATATTTATTTTAAGAATTCCTCTATTCATCAGATACATATTTAGCATTCAGTTTGAAATGAAATACATTTGCATATATACAAATAATTGAAACATATGTCATCAGTTAAAAGAAACTAGAAAATATATTTATTTTAAGAATTCCTCTATTCATCAGATACATATTTAGTATTCAGTTTGAAATAAAAATACAGGAATACCTTGATTATCGTGATTAATATTGTCCCGAAAAATACCGCAATAATCGGGATAAATAATGCGTGTAAAATGGGTGATCATTGCTAAGGATTTTTCAAATATATTAATTAAATTTTTATGTATAAAGTAAAAAAGATATGTGTTGAACATGCTAATCTTCTAACTTGATCACTTGGCTAGTTGTAGCCTTGATATCATCCTTTTTCTTTCAGCATTCATTGTAGGAGTAAATAAGAAGAGAAATAAATATCCACATTACTTCAAGTAGAGGTGGATAGTTACTGGTGAATGATGAGCAGGCACGAATGGATAAAAACGAAGCGCTACTTGGAGAGTGGTGACTCAAATTAAATGTAACTGTGGTTGCATAAGTAGTGGACTACATCTTGCGGCTGCGATAATTCGAATTTGGTGAGAGTGGTGACTCAAATTAAATGTAACTGTGGTTGCATAAGTAGTGGACTACATCTTGCAGCTGCGATAATTTGAATTTGGTGCGCAATAATTCAAATTTTGGTATCAAATTATAAACTGTGATAAATCGAAAATCGCAATAATCGAAACTGCAATAATTGAGGTATTCCTGTAATTTAACTATAAGATTGACATTTCTAACAATAATAAGTAACATTGCCAAACATTTAATACAATAATACTTTATTTATCTATCATCATGGAATTCAATGTAACATTTATATTAAATGTAAATACTCTTTAAGAAAATATTTATGCACTTACTAAAATTCGCACAGACACTTATTTTATTTAGGGTTATCATAGCAATCACCAAATGGAATTGGAAGAAACCATTAACAAACATACAAATTCAAATTAAGTTAATGGATTAATAGAAGACAAGATACAATTGTGCTAAGTAAGCAAATAAAAATGATAAATAAATAACAATTCTCTGCTAATGAAATAGCATGTAAAATACTACAGTGAGTCAGAATGTGATCAAAAGAATAAAGATTTTGAAACTTTCAATAACGAAAATAAAGTATTATTTTCCATACTCTAGAAAATTCGCACAGACACTTATTTTATTTAGGGTTATCATAGCAATCACCAAATGGAATTGAAAGAAACCATTAACAAACATACAAATTCAAATTAAGCTAATGGATTAATAGAAGACAAGATACAATTGTGCTAAGACCGGAGGACGGGTTCCGATTCCGTATCACGTGCTTGCTAACGACAAAGGCGGAGAACGTGGGAAGTAAGTTAACTTTTAAACTAAAATATAATACGTTAGAATATAGGAAAATAATGATAAATAATAGAATGCATAATAAAATAAAAATAGGACAGGTCAAAGTTAACCTCCTCACAGTCATCAGTGTCATATGATGTACTGTATCAAGTAATTGTACTTTAATCACACACCATAAAGCACTATCTGCAGTATAGAATTCAACATACACTTTTATTAACTTAAATAGGTACACCCTCCTCAGGTATACATTACATTCTTCAATTCAATCAAGAGAAGCTTATACTAACAAAATAATTCTAGAACAGCTTGTATTTGAATTGAATTAAACAAGTTTTGTTGGATACTTTCTTGTTGCTTTATTATAGTTTCAGTAAAGCCTTTATTAACACTTTTGTAAGTGTTTTCGAGTCTAATAAATTTTATATTTTTTTATCATCTAACTTGTTTGAGAATTTATTCCAATTATTAGTATAAATTCTAACTTCGTTTTTTTGTCATTTTCAATCTAACACTTATTCGTTATTTCTAGTTGTAAGTTTCCGGTTTTGTTTTGCCGGTTAGACGTTAGTTGTTGTTGTTAGATCGTGTTAAAGTTAATTAGATTTAAGTTAGGACTTAGAAAAAGACCTGAGCTCAGGCAGAACTCTCGAATTTGCAGAGTCGCTAACCGTTAGGTTTAATTAGAAATAGTGTTATTGATATTCGTTCTAACCCGCGACTTTGCAAACTTAGATATGATTTGCCAAAAAATCAATGTTTTCATTGTGCTGTCCTTAAATTTTCCTTTTAACTATTGAAAACACCATTAGATACTCACCGTTAACACGTAGCTGAGACAAAAAAAGCTTATAATTGAAATATAATAACGTAAGAAAATGGTACAATGTTTGAACCACTCATATTAGAAACACTATTCTGTGGTGATTCAATATTTTACTACAGTGCATGGAAGAGTTAAAAATTGTTATATTCATATTATTAGATTTATGAACTAATTTAAACGTCTTACTTTCGTTTGTCAATCTGAATCAGTCTAGAATATCCTTCTTTTTTTAATATTACATAATCTTTTTCTTTAATTTTCTTATTTACTTTTTCTTCCAAAACCATGTGGATGTCGCACGCCATCTATAAATGATATCATTAAAAGTATCGAATTTACAACAAAAAATTATTCAAATTAGCCAAAATCATTACAGATATTGGAATTTTCATTAGAAACTTTTAATTATTTATTTTAATTTTAAATACAGTATTGAAAAATAATCTAACATAAACTTGGATTTGAAATTTGGAAACTTGGAGAATTTGAAAATTATATTTTTGGACAACGTCCTTGTTTTGAACTATATTTAACTATAGAGCTTTTACCCCTGTTTTTAAAGAAGGATTTTTTTTGTCAATGAATATAATACTGATATATGTTATCCTGTTATCATAACCGTTAATGAATTGAAATAGTTATCATAATCATCAAGGATAATTTTATTTAATTCATGCCATTTTATTTTCCTGCATAAATCATTTGTATTTTCTTCCGTTTAAGAGATAGAATCAAATAAGAATCCGCCAGAAATATTCGTGATAAGTAGACCACCACGTAAATAAATAGGAATTTTATATCGCTTTCCAACAGAGATTATTAACTGATAGGGCTATTCGAGATATCATCATTGATAGTAAGCGGTTGTCCACACAAATGATTAAAAATTTTATGACTCAGATTTATCCTTAGGATCATGGGTGTGAGGATTGTTGACACTTATGTTTAGATCTTTTCTGAATAAATCCAGAAATATGAGACATTGAGATTCAATTTTTATCCTATATCTCAAGATTCAATTTTTTCGCAAGCGAATACTTTACTAGATGGCCATCAGGTTGACGACAGATGAATTAACGGAATAAGCCTATAACCTTTATGAAAGATATAACCATGACTAGATAAAGATACGGAATCGATTCCGAATCAATTATCGATTGGCTGATAGCCAGATGGAAGTGTGATAGACTTCCGCCTAATGATCTAATTAATTAATTTTATTTAAGCAGACAAGTCTCATAAGGGATATTTTTGTAAGCGTTATTTCAGAGCCCACTATAATTATTCATTATCTAAGATAGTCGGCCTGAAACTATGAGAGAAATGTTATATCCAGTGTGAATTGAACTCCGGAGAATCCGAATTCAATTCCCAGATCTTACACTTCAAAAAGTTTTTACAGGAAACGTTTGAGCCCGGATCGTTAATAGATTATAAATATTTTAGTCACGAAAATATGTTGGGTCGCGCAAAAAAGTTCGAGAAACGTTGCATTAGACTGTCGAATGGCAGAAACAGGTTGCTAAATATTGGCATTCAACTAGGTTAGGTTAGGTTAGGTTAGTTTTGTTACGCCGCCATATCCTCATGGGATATTCTTTATCTGGCGGCGGCCATTTATAGCTCCCATCACAGGCTGGCCAGCACCCATGATGGGGTCAACCGGATGGTTGAAGGATGGGGTTCAACAGGCCGGGCTCAGACACCTCCTGAAAAATTGGAGGTGTGGGACCCGGATTTGAACCCGGATCCTCCAGGGTGGTAAGCCGAAGCTTTCCCACGCGGCCATCCGGCCGACTATTCAACTAGGGACTCCACTATACTTTATTCTACTTGTATTCTATTTATAAGATTACCAGAAAATTTTTAAGACATAAAAAGTCTTTACAAATTAGCTTAAAATTCATCCAATCAGCTTTACTTGCTATTTATGAATGCTGAGTTAAAAAATATACAATACAGATGAAGAGAACAACTATCTTTACTTGCTATTTATGAATGCTGAGTTAAAAAATATACAATACAGATGAAGAGAACAATACAGATGATGAGAGAGAGAATGAAAAACAATCGAGTTATCATCGTTTCTGATTTAATGTGGATTTATACTGCAGTCGATATCGGCTATAGACGGAAGCAATAGACAAAATACAACACTATAAAATATTAACAGAAATAGAATTATTCTTGACATGGCTCTGTAATTATGCTATCGTTCTCTATGAAAAGATTTTTCTTCTCAGCATGCTATGTGTGATGAAAATGGCTTCCAAAATCGTGAGCCCTAGCATTTTCCTGCTTTGCCTAAGGGATAGGTTGGCCTCAATCCTAGATATAGAATAAGGTAGGAATGCAACAATTATAGAATAAATAGGGATGCAACAATTATAGAAAAGTGTCAATTCTCGATATTACTTGATACAATTTTACAAAAAATCGTATTTCCTGAGAAAATATCGATATTTATAGTGTCGATACGAAAAATTTAAAATGACGATTTCTAAGTGAATAAATAAAAAATGATGATTAGAAGTATTATTTATTTATTTTCATCTAAAAATAGTAATAAATCAATAAAATTAATTATTCCTTAAAATATATCATTTTATGAAATATTAAAAATCTCTAAGTTTTGCAATTGATTAAAAATAATTTAATAGAAATCTATTTATTAAAAATATTGTATATTAAGCAAATTATAATATATTAGACTTACTTTAAGCAGAGGATATTATAATTAGAAGGCACGCGTATATACCGGTATATATAATATATTTATATTATATATGGTCTATAAATATATATATTTATAGACCATGGTACTTTTCTGCCCAAACCAGATTCATTGTTTTTTGTCAACAGATGACATCACTTTCCATCAAGCCCTTCCACAGGCTGCCCATCCCTGCAGAGGGATCTGCCGGATTGTGGAGGACAGGATCGATGGGCAGGGCCTGGACCCCATGATAAATATTTTCAAGGAGTGGGGCCCAAGACTCGAACTCGGGCTCTATTGAGTGGAAAGCCGAAGCGTTTCCACGCGGCCAATCCGGCCGACTAAAGCCAAGCTCATTTTTATCTAGGGCTAGGCCAGGCTAACATGGATGCTACCTGGACAAAATAGGATCATTCTGTGCCCAGGCAGAATAGGCGAAACCATCTGGACCGGGTGATGCCAGACCGGGGATGCAAACCCAGATCTTCCTGCATAGCGTCGGCCGGATGGCCGCGTGGTAAAATTGTGGCTTATCACTCTGGAGAATCCGGGCCCACACCTCCAATTTTTCGGGGAGTCTGGGTCCGGCTCGTTGAACCCCATCCTTCAATCATCCGGTTGATCCCAGATACAGAATATCCCATGAGGATATGGTGGCTTAAACAAATCAACCTAATTTAACCGGGTCCGGCCCGTTGAACCTCATCCTTCAACCATCCAGTTGACCCCATCATGGGTGCTGGCAGCGCCGGATTAAGACCAACGATCATATTTTGCTGCAAAATAACATTTCTATCGTGTATACAGGGCCGGATTAAGACCCTTAGATGTCCTAAGCACTAACTAATTTTGGTGCCTCCTTACACTTGTAATTCAAAATATATAAAACGGTACTTACATTTTAATAGACTAAACAGCCAGAGCTGAGTGTGCTATTGCAGGGTCTCCAAACCACGGCCCACGGGCCAGATTCGGCGATATGATTTTATCCAGCCCGCCAATTGGAATAATTTTTCAATAAGAATCCGCAGACGGCCGGATGGCCGAGTGGTAATGCGTTGGCGTGCCATGAAGGAGGTTCCGGGTCTGGTCCCGGATTTTTCGGGGTGCTAGGCCCGGTCCGGCGATCTCCGTCCTTCACCATCCAGCCCCTCTCCAGGATGTGGGTGCAGCCCGTGGTTGGAACTGGTCCCGCCCCCTTAGTAATCTTCCTGATTGGAAAGGGGGCATAAAATATGCTGGTGCAGCCCGTGGTTGGAACTGGCCCCGCCCCCTTAGTAATCTTCCTAATTGGAAAGGGGGCGTAAAATATGCAAACAAAAAAATAATAATAAGAATCCGCAAAAAAAATGGGGTGTTGATATATTTCAAATGTATTAATTAAAATTGGATTCAAAATATATTCCCGTTTAGCAAAAAGTTACTGTAATCCAAATTACGATCTTTCTGACTGTAAAAAGTCGGTTAAAATGGACAAAAGAAGAAAAAAGTTTAAAAGAATAAAGGCACGCGCAAATTAAAAACTTTATTGTAATAAAATAATTTTACAAGATACAAGTATAATGGGAGATTCATTTCAAATTCATATAGATTTGATTCCCTTCAGTAGACTTTCACTATAAAAAATAACAAATTAACTATCCATAAACTCTATTTATGCATATTGCATTAAATTAAACTTAGTTTAATTTAAATTTTGGCAGAACAAATTATTGGTACTTTCATGGTCTATAAATATAGGCCTATATATTTATATATATTATATTATATACCGGTATATAAAATATATTTATATTATATATAGGCATGCTTCGTTATTGTATTGGTTTATCTGCTTTCAATAAAACTCATATATCTAATTCTAGAGTTTGTTTTTTTTGCTATGGCCCACAGAACGATGCTGAAGTACCCAATGTGGCCCTCACCGCGAAAAGTTTGGAGATCCTTATGCTATTGGAATAGTCATTAAACAACTTTGAGGCTGTTTGAGACTTTGAAAGCAAGAATGAAGATGCAATTAGCACCAGTGACAATTGGCAGCTAAACTAAGAATTTCTTATGAGTAAGTACCCTCATTTGTACTGTTTCAAAAGCGTCTAGACTTGTTCAAAATTTGAATAACTTCCAATCTGCAAACACAATATACCGGTATTTTATTTTGCAGGATAAACATGATGACTCAAGAGAGAACACTTTATAAACAGAATTTATTCATTTTTCATTAAATTTTGAAAATGGCTATAAATTTAATTAATTTAATAATTTAAATGATAAATTCGGATATGAAAAATTTCTGTGGTGCCCCCTTCCCTTGATGCCCTAAGCACGTGCTTATTTTGCTTATAGGTTAATCCAGCACTGGGTGCTGGCCATTCTGTCCAAATGGAATCGGGCTTATATGGGGGCTTTTTTTGTCAACAGATGACACCACTTTCCATTCAGGAAGAATACTAAGTGGCGGGACGAAACAAGCCCTTCCACAGGCTGCCCATCCTTGCGGAGGGGTTAGCCGGATTGTGGAAGACGGGGATCGACGGGCCGGACCCGGACCCCATGATAAATATTTTTAAGGGGTGGGACACGAGATTCAAACCCAGGTCCTCCAGAGTGGAAAGCCGAAGCTTTTCCACGCGGCCAATCCGGCCGGCTTATACACTAGATTGTAGCTAGATCAGGGGTTCCCAAAGTTTTGCCTAGGTGGGTCAAATTGTAAATTCCAAAATATTTGGCGGGCCAAAAATGTGTTATGGAAAAATATGTTCAAATCGATAAAAAGTTAGAAACAAGGGAAAGATTTATTTTAATTTTATAGCATAGTCGTTCTTTATTTATGACAATAATTACTTTTTATTACAAACTGTTTAAAATAACACATTTCAAAAATAATTAAAAAAATAACTAAATGATTCAAATAAAAAAGAAAAATATAATAAATTCATCATTCTGAAATGTATGACTTGTGCAGTTGCTTTCTTTTAATAATATCATTGAGCCTTGGTTCTAAGTCGGTTGAATGTATTCTTAACACCGCTTGTAAATGTTCATCAGTTAATTTTCATCTGAATTTGGACTTATTAATACTCATGATTGAGAAAGCTTTTTACATATATAAGTGCTTCCAAACAATGAAAACGTATTTGGAAGCACTTATACATATATCTTATAACTGAACAATTTTTAATTATGATATAATTTATATATTTTTTTGTAAAAATATAAATTATTTCTCTATGAATTCAAGATCGCGGATGATCTGACATCGCGGGTCGCTTTTTTAGGGTTTGAGGGCCGCATTTGGTTCGCGGGCCGCACTTTGGGAACCCCTGGACTAGATGGTCTAGTGTAAGCCTTGATATTAGTGCCAGTCCGAGAAGGGATAGGCTTCAGGCTGATGGGAATTCTGACCCTTACGATAGTATTGGAAGGCTTATGCTTCCCCGAAGGAGATGTAATAAATTCCATGGAATTTACCCGAGCATTATGGACTACGGCAAGGCGCCCGAGTCCTGACAAACCATGGCGTCGGTCGATATTGTTTACATGACGGTCTGCTGTGGTTCTCTTTTCGACTGCACTTAGGATACATAGGATACGAAAAGGAGATTTCCGGACCTCTGCATACAGGAGAAGGTATGTGCCTGTGTACTTTACTCCTATGAGAATTTTGTTGATCACTTCAGTTATAGAAATTAGTTTACATAAAAGAAATGGAAAGATAAAGAGTAGTCAGATTTTTGAATAAATTTTGGCTGTATAATTTCATAATTCATAAGCCTAATAACAGGAATTTTAAAATTTTAAATAAAGTATTAATATTATAATCATTTTTTGCTGGCTATTTAGTCATCTAACTGAACTAAATTATTATATAGATCACGTTTTTGGTATGGTTCTTTCGGTTTTAAATCAATTTTAAATTCAATAATTTGTATTATTCATATTGAGTCACAGGTTATTCTTATGAACGTCAATCATTAAATTAATAAAAATACTTCAAATAGTTTTCACGAGTGTTTTCGTATAAAGTTTTAATTTGAATATTTGATATTATCCATGAAAAATTTTCCACTGATAACTATAATAACTTATTTGACATAATGGTAAATTTGATGAGTCAATGTATTTGCTTTTCGACTACTGATTCATGTAGTATGACCATGAATGAGTATGATATTCATATGTTTCATACTCATGACTTACTCATCAATAACTTTAATTCATTAAAATTAGATAAATTAATTATTGATATATGATTATTTATTTATTTGAACATTTGATATTATCCATGAAAAATTTTCCACTGA